>JAODAL010011261.1:0-100836 GCA_025379985.1 Phyllomedusa bahiana | reverse complement strand
CCCTGGTCGAATCCCCTGGAGACGAGCTGTAAACAATGGAACACTAAAGGAGCAGCTAAAACAAAAATGGTGCAGATTTTTTAATAATAATGAATGGTGAAAATGTTTGTTATTTCATTTGTAAGCTTCTCACGTCAATTTTACTTCATGGCAAAACCCCTTTAAGGTTCTTAAAGTTAATAAATACTCTGTGAGACCTCACCCACGTTTAGATGCCATCCTGGGGTTATTTGATAAGTGGGCTGGCACCCCAACATATGTCACAAGGATCACACAGTTTCTGTCAAACATTGACCTTAGCCAGCTTTATTCTTCAGCACAGTTAAACACAGAAACAAAAACAAATCAAATAATCGGCCGTCTGGCCACTAACTCCACACACAGTGAGTCCCTTACTATCTGTGGTCTGGACCTACCATCCACCACTGTACTCTCCCTGTACAGTATGGGCTTCCCTCAAACCTTGCAGGGTAAGAGATTCTCCTCTGTTGCTTCCAGCTCCAGGCAGCCAACCACAACCCTTGTCTTCCTGTAGAACCATGCTTTTACAGACCTGGTAAAACCTGGACCTGGAATGTGGGAATGGCCTCCCACCCATTACTATAGCCATTCCGGGAAGCCATCCCATACGTAGCAGTGTCAGAGCCATAATAATGGCTTCCTCATGTGTCCGTAATCTAGCATAATCGACCTCAAACCGCTGGCTTCCTCCACCGAGACCAGGCCCCTTGATGGCACACATGTTGCAGACCTCCTGCTGCAACCAATGCTGTGACAGAAACCTGCGATCTAAAGTTGCTCTGTCACATATCCACCCCTCCTTCTGATAAAGACACAGGGGAACCATGCAACCATATGTGACTAAGGGCAACCTATTCCTAATATCCAAATGGTCTTCTCAGAGTACCTGCTTCATATAGATTTCAGCCATGGGCTCATAACACTTGCTCGCCTCACTTGAACAACAGACAGCTGATAGCCACTTTCATTCTGCAAAGTTACAGAGCTGGAGCTTACCCTTACATGACCATTGAAAACATTTGCAATCACAGGAGTATCACCGCCACTTATTACTGGTGCCACGACACATGCACATCCTACAACAAGGATGTCACCACCTTCACCACACAAGCTAGTGAATTCAGTCACCACTGACAACTTTTATAGAAGATTTATCAGCTACATCCCTCCACTCCATCCCTCCACCTGATCTCTCTATCACAGTCAATGGCTACACTCTCTCACCAGCACCACAAGTCCGCTGCCTTGGGATAACTCTTGACTCCAATCTGTCCTTCAAACCGCACATCCAAACCCTCACCTCTGCCTGCCGCCTCCACCTGAAAAATATCTCCCGTATCCGCTCATTCCTTAACTTCGAAAGCACAAAAATGCTGGTCCATGCTCTCGTCATCTCACGTCTAGACTATTGCAACATCCTTCTCTGTGGCCTCCCAGCTAGCACCCTCGCTCCCCTCCAATCCATCCTTAACTCTGCTGCCCGTCTGATTCACCTCTCTCCTCGATACTCCTCTGCCAATCCCTTCACTGGCTCCCCATTGCCCAGCGAATCCAGTTCAAGTTAGTAACCTTGACCTACAAGGCTCTCCATAACCATCCCCCTCCTTACATATCTGCCTTAATCTCCAGATATCTCCCCTCACGCAATCTCCGCTCCTCACAGGACCTTCTTCTCTGCTCTCCCCGTGTCAACTCCTCACATAACCGTCTCCAAGACTTCTCCCGTGCTTCCCCCATACTCTGGAACTCACTGCCCCAACACATCAGACTCTCCCCCACTCTCACCAGCCTCAAAAGCAACCTGAAAACCCATCTCTTCAGGATTGCCTATACCCAACAATAACCCTGCTGTCACTACACTATCCACAACCATGTCTGCGCCTCACCTTCTGTCTCTTCCCATCTTCCTTTTAGAGTGTAAGCCCTCACGGGCAGGGACTTCTCTCCTTCTGTACCAGTTTTTAGTTATTAATTTGTCACCTTTGTTCTTGTTTGACCCATGTTATGTATGTAACCTGAATGTACAGCGCCCTGGAACCAAGGGCGCTCAAAAATAAATAATAATAATAATAATAATGACGTTACCCGGCACCTCACCAGTGTCAGAGGACATGTTCCCCTGTGCACACCTCTCACTGGCTCTGTATAGCAGAAGACCCTCTGCAGCAGTGTGCGGAGATGTTTCCTCCACATCCCCTATAATAGTCAGTAAGGGCGACCTCTCAGGATGCCTGGTAGATATGTCCGGGTACTGCTGACAACTGCTACATATAGGAAACCCTTGCCCTTTACCTGACCTTCATTACTGGGCACTTCTTTATGATCTGAGGATTCTAACACGCTGGCATTCACCTCACTAGGGTCTGGGCACACCCTCTTTATACTAGTCTCATACACTGCAGGAGAGCAATCACATTTATGGTTTGCCTTTTCCCTTTCAAGCAACACACTCACCGTGTTCACACTAGAACATGTAAGCATCTCTCTGGGACCAACAATAGCAGAACATAAGTGGTGGCTATCCGCCACATTAGCTGCACCAGAATCTGTAGCAGTAGCACTACTCTCCAAGTTGCTACCAATCACTGGATACACATTACCTGCGCTACCTGTACTGCTGTCCACCATTACCACTAGGATCGCATCTGCAACTTGAAAGTTACCATCACGTTCACACAGTGCACTGAGGTCAGTGGTATATACATTTGCCAGCAAGAAACCAGACACTTGACGCATAGCAGCATGGCACTCGTAACCATTAGTTTTTACAACCGGAGCTGCAGAGGATACCTGGTTGCAATGGGCAACCACATTAGCGCCACTTAAGACTGTAATGGTGGCACATTTCTTCAGATTGTCATCAACCACAGGACACACATCCTCTGCGATACACCTAGCACTGATAACCACGACCTCTACAGGTGTACTTGAGCTAGTTTGCTCTACTGCTGTGGTCATCGTTTCTTCAGAAGCTAGTTCACACTCTGCATTTACTTCACACATGGCTTCTAGGGGCACACCTGAGCTACACCCTGCTATTGCTTTACCTGCAGTGGTTTTAGCAGCTATTTGGTAGTTGAAGTTGACTCTGTGCCCCAGCTACCCTCCTGCTCAGACTGTGTGACATAGCTATTGGTTACAGGTACATTTCAAGTCCACATACAACAGTCTCAGTGCACTCAGGGCTTTTCTGGTTTGGTAGCATATCTTTACCTCTGTTTAGCCCAGCCAAGTTCCCACATAAATCATGGCGAACAGTCCCACAGCATCTAACAAACCCCCTCTGAGCAGTCTTACCGGGTCCATGACGGGTCTGCACACCGGGTATGATGTTTGCTCCATCCACCTGCAACACTGGAGCTTGGGGCGACAACCTCTCTGGTCTCCTAGTGATAGGACAATCAGAAGCCATTCTTGCTGCTATGTGGCACCTCCAACAAGGCTCCTCCTGCTGGACAATGGAAGCAGCCTCCTGCTGCTGAAGTTTTAGTGCCTCTAGCAATGACCGGATCCATGTACCTCAGCAACTTGATCTCTCCAGAAGTAGTCACATTCTTTGTAGGATGACACAGCCTCCAGGCCTTAGGACATACCCTCATGCAGTAGTCCACCTGTAGGCATCTGTTACACCATTCTGGCTTGTTACTCTGGCAGCTATCTGTTCCACCTTTTCTTCTGGGTGCTTAGCCAGCAAGGCTGCTTGCATGTGGTAAGTCCATCATCCCCAGACCATGGAATAGTCTTGACAATAGCTTTTATTGACTCATGCTCTGAATCAAACTGTGGCAGTAGCTTATCATTGTCCTCCCGCTGCTTGGCCAACTGCTGGGCGCACAGCTCATTCATTTCCTGCTGAAGGGCATTCACCTCTATGAGCTACTTAGCCAGCTCCTCCATGGCCATACAAAATTTTTTCAGTTGGCAGAAACAAAAGTCACTTAATGCACAACCCAGCAATCACACAGTCTCTGACCTGGGTGTGTCCTTCTCTGCAGAAACAAACCTTTATTCACACAGGTGGTTTATGGGTGAGTTTCTCAGATTCACAGTCTCTTTTCAACAACCACAATAATTAAGCTGCTGGCCCTTTAAATCCACTTTAGCACAATGCAGCAAGTCCTATGCACTTTCACCTGTGTCAGTTTCAATCACGTCAATTCTTCCAGTTAATGCGGCAATCCTGCCCGCATTCTCTACCATATGTGAGACTTCATGTGTGACTGCCATCTTGGGCCATTCTGGAGTCATTAGCTCAATGGATCACCACTTTGGTAAGCAGGCTGGCACTTCAACATATGTCACGTGAACCCCATGGTTCCTGTCCAACACTGGCTTCAGCCAGCTTTATTCTTCAGCATAGTTAAACACAGAAACAAATCAAATCTTCGGCCGTCTGGCCACTAACTCCACACACAGCGAGTCCCTCACTATCCATGGTCTGGACCTAAAGTATGGGCTTCCCTCAAGCCTTGGGGGGTAAGAACCTCTCCTCAGCTCCTCTGTCGCTTCCAGCTCCATGCAGCTGACCACACCCTCTGTCTTCCTGTAGGACCAAGCTTTTACAGACCTGGTAAAACCTGGACCTGGAATCTGGGAATAGCCTCCCATCCATTACTAAAGCCATTCCGGGGAG
Source organism: Phyllomedusa bahiana (assembly GCA_025379985.1). Classification (NCBI taxonomy): domain Eukaryota; kingdom Metazoa; phylum Chordata; class Amphibia; order Anura; family Hylidae; genus Phyllomedusa; species Phyllomedusa bahiana. The sequence goes on along the minus strand of JAODAL010011261.1, from coordinate 96,182 downwards.
CCAGCCCATACTTAGCTGTGTCACAGCCATATAAACAGCTACTACACATGTCAATTATATAGCATTACTGACCTTAAACTACTGGTCTACCCCACCGATACCAGGCCTCTCGATAGCACGCATGTTGCAGCCCTCCTGCTGCAACCAATCCCGTGGCAGAAACCTGTAACCAAAAGTCGCTCTTTCATAACCCCTAAAAAGACCTAATTTTGCAAACTACATCCCTTTTGCAATACATCCAAGGATGTAGTGATTAAATTGACCTTACAGGTGTTTTACAAGTTTTTTGAGCATTAGGGTGTGAAAATGAAAAATAATTTTTTTTTAATAATATGCAGTTTTGGCTGAAAATGTTTATCTTGGAAAAAGGCATCAAAAATTCACTAAGCAATGACTTTCAAACTCGGTAATACCCCTTATGTGGGTGCAAACTGTTGTCAGGGCATGCAAGGGACGGAGCGCTATTTGACCTTTTGAAACGCAGAATTTGGTGGGTGCCATGTCACATTTGCAAAGCCACTACAGTGCCCGAAACGCCATAAAACAATCATATAAAAAATATGAAGACTTTTTTTTTAGTGATCGCTCCGTCCAAAAAATATAGGATAATCAATAAATCCCATGTATCCTTAAATGGTGCCAAAAGAACCTTCATCTTTTCCTGCATGAAACGACCACATATGGCTACTGCGAGAACTATGATAAAGACTATGGGAGTCAGGACATAACTATTTTTTTAAGTGTTCTTATTGTATAAAAGCAGTAAAATATAGAATTTAGTCATGTATAGTAAACCTTTAATCATGTCAACCCATAGAATAAAGGCAATACATTATTTATATCACACAGTGACCAGTAAAAAATTTTTATTGTAGAAGTGTAAGCGTAAGCTCTTTCATTCATTGAATGTCATTTAGGCGTTCCAAAAATTAGTTTAATAGTGAAGAAACCCTCCGCTTATAATGGGCTGCTACTGTTTGACAGGCTGCAGCGAGGAAGTGTCTCAACAGCCCCTTTTTAGCCAAATGGTCAGGTCCCGGAATAAGGGACAAGAGACCTTTCTCTGGACCACAGACCACATCAGATTCTGAAAAAGTATTATATAAAGAAAAGCAGCCTGCCAAAAGGACGTTATGTCTGGGCAGTCCCACCAAATATGAAAATAACTTCCACCAAGTATCTGAAGTAGCTGGATAAAGTTTATATATTATATCAGGTGTTTAATACCATCTCGATAAGACTTTGTAATTCTTTTCTTGCACACAACCAGAGATAGAGGATCTATGAGTGAGGGAAAACATTTTAGACCAATCTGATGGAGAGATGGAAAGACCCAAATCCAATTCCTATTTATATTGAAAAGATGGGAAACCTAATCAACCTGCCACTCCCTCTGTATATCATAGACCGAGGAGACAACTTCACATGGATAGAAAGATTGAATATGGAGTCTCGCAAAAGGAAAAAAATTGCCTGTGTAATAGAGTTTTAGAGCCTAAAGACTGGTAGAAACTTATTAACTGGTGGTACAGTAGCCAGTCACCACCGTGGGGATTAGCAGAAGTTAGTTCAGCTGGAGGACAGACTCCGCTTGTAGACAAGAAAAGGTAGATTGTCACTTACAGAGACCAAGGTTGGGAACCCTGGTCCTACATTCTAGGAAAGCTGGATTCCCAATACGTGGAGAAAGTGGACTTGGTTTAAATGAAAGATTATATTTATGAAAATAATGATCACTGAAGGGAAGGAGAGTGGACATTAGGAAAGCTCTATTGTCACCCCTACTGTAAGAACAGACATAATCTGCAGTAATGAAGTGGGAGGAAGGGACGAGATTCAAGAGAAACCCATCTCTTAACTTTACCACCATAAAAGAGATTGATGATGCAATTTACTAAGGCAGATATGTAATTAGGTGCAAGTTGGGTCGTCCCACCCTCCCTCCTCTTTGCTGTGTTCTAGAATGGAGTTTTTAAACCTGGGGTGATTTGTAAGCCAGATGAATTTTTTTTTTATAATAGTTTTTATTGAATCAGCCATACAATACATGAGGATTATAGATCAGCAGTATCCGTTTTACAAAACGTTACAATACAATTGATCAATCACAAAGTAGCACAGATTTTCCAATGACACATGGCTAGGATCCATTTTTCTTTTTTGTTATATAACAAATCATCTGTACTTAACAATCTTGGTATCAGGGACCGGTCAGGAGCACACGAATAGACACAAACAGAGTGAGGCCCTGACACTGGTCCCAACCACTGTCCCTGCCTTTTGGGGGTGCCCGACTTCTTAATAGGTCGGCCCCAACCAGAAGAATAGGAGCTACACTAATTAAGTGCAGACACAAGACACAGACAAACAAAGACAAAACACAAGTAAGAGGGGTCAGACAAGTCAGGTCAATACCGGTCGGGCGAAGCAGTACAAAATCAAATAGAGAGAGAATAGTCAGTAGAAAAGCAGGGTCAAATACCAGAAAGGCGCTCAGAAAAGGAAGGGCTAGCTACAGACAGAAAGAGCTCTACAGCAGGCAAGGATGGTAGGTAGAGGACTCCTTATATAGGGAAAAGAGAAAACAGAACGGAGGGGATAGGTGGATGGAACACAAGACCAGATTGGATAAGAAAGCTGTCAATCAACAAGATCAGCAAGAAACCAGGTTAACTAGTGGAGTGCTGGATGATTCCTGACCAAGGCGAGAAGTAAAACCAAGTTCACACTAGTAAAAGCATTATGTCATAAACCACATTTTTCGTCGCAACAGCCGTGGCTGTCGACTAGAGCACACAACTGAGGGTCTGTCGGGCATGATAATGACAGTACCCCCCCTTCTTAGGAGGGGCCACCGGACCCTCTACAGATCCTCCATGTTTATCAAGGTATGCTTGATGAAATTTTTTCTTTACCGGCTTGGGAGCACATCTTGCTTCGAAGACGGAGATATTTGGGTCTGTGTCGGCGTTTATTGATTTGTTTTAGTTGGCCGTTTTTAAGAGTCTTATGACTCTTAGCCCAGACTGTGCACAGTCGATTAACGGTGGATTCTATTTTAGTTTCACAACCTGTAGCAGCGGAATACGTGAGGTGGGAACCATCGTCACGGCAAAAGGGGAACAACTCAGGGGGAGCAGGACTTTGTGAATCAGTAGTCGAGAACACTACTCCCGGAGAACGAAAATTTTCAGGTTTCTTAATATACAAATGCATAGATTCTCGCTCAGGGGCAGACAAGTTAAGCTTTGCCCCTGGAGTGAGGTCTATGGTGCAATCAGGCTGGTGCGGAGGCAGATTATCAGCAATATCCCTATCAAAGACGTCAGAATTACATTCTGAAGTATCGTGAGTATTAATCACAGCACACACCAAGGGATCAACACTCTTCAAATGAGAACCACATGAGTCGCCCCATTTGATCAACTCAGAGGTCCTCCAGTCAAACACAGGATTATGGAGACGGAGCCAGGGCAAGCCAAGAATAATATCTGCAGCGAGTTTCTCCATGACAAAAAACGTAATCTTTTCTGTATGCGAACTCCCAACATTCAGAGTGATCTCAGCAGTATGAAATTTTATTCTTCCTCCGGTTAGGGAGGTAAGATCTACACCAGAAACCAAAAAGGGAGAACACAATGGAACTAATTCCAAACCCAAGGTTTTAGCAACAACCATACTGATGAAACTAGCAGCAGCACCTGAGTCAATCATGGCTTGACAAGCAAAATTTTTGAAATTAGAAACCAAGGTTACGGGCAAAAAAAAATTACTACTAGGGTTAGGAGGTACCTGTATACCTGCGTTACCTTACTGGAAATTACTCAGGCATTTTGCGTTTCCTCGGGGTGACTTGGGCCTAGTCGGACAGTCTCTTAGAAAATGGTCAGGTTTTCGACAATAAAGACACAAGGCATTCTCCAACCGATGTCTCCTCCTGGTGACGGCAGATGTAAACCCCAACACCATTGGTTCTTCTTCAGGAGACAGTGAGGAGGATAGAAGAGGAGAATTTTCAGAGAAGGTAGAAGGACAATGTACAGGAAAGTCTGAATTAAACTGAACAGTCAACCCCCCTTGCTTTTCCCTGCGTCTCTCCCTTAGTCTTCTGTCGACAGTCACGGCTAAGGTCATAAAGTCATTTAGGGTCTCAGGGGTTGGATGGCTGACCATAGCATCCTTCACCACATCAGACAGCCCTCGTCTGAAGAGGGTTTTAAGGGGTTGGTCAGACCACCCGGTCGACGTACACCATTGGCGGAACTCAGAACAATAGTCTTCAGCTGAGCGGCGGCCCTGCTGCATAGATAGCAGATGAGTTTCTGTCCATGCTGCACGGTTGGGATTATCATAGACATGGCCTAAAGCCTGAAAAAAATCTGTCAATAGAACTCCATTCCGGGGATTCAGGGGGCATAGCTAATGCCCAATCCTGAGGTGGGCCCTGGAGGAGAGACAACAACTGCTACCTTTTCGGCCTCGGTGGGAAAATAATTGAAGCGGAAAAACAGGTGACAGGATTCCCTGAAAGTTTGGAATCTGTCAGGATTTCCATCAAAGCGATCTGTTGGAAGCATCTTAGATTTATAACGGACGCTAGGATTCACAAAAACAGGGGCAGGTACGGACACAGATGGGGCGGCAAGTCCGGGTGCCGGGGTAGTTATTGCATCCAGACATTGCGAGATTTGGTTCATAAGTCCCGCCATGCCCTGAAACTGAGTTGTCAACTCGTCCAGGTGGTCGGTGACCAACAAGTCGATACTCACATTAAACCGCCGGGGGAGTTGATTAGAGTAAGGGCCTGCTATAATGTCAGGGACCGGTCAGGGGCACACGAATAGACACAAACAGAGTGAGGCCCTGACATTGGTCCCAACCACTGTCCCTGCCTTTTGGGGGTGCCCGACTCCTTAATAGGTCGGCCCCAACCAGAAGAATAGGAGCTACACTAATTAAGTGCAGACACAAGCAACAGAAAAAAAAAGCCCAAAAACACAAGTAAGGGGGTCAGAAAGCTAAGTCAATCCCGGTTGGGCGAAGCGTCCCAAAACAAACGATAGAAAAATTAGTCATTTAGAAAAGCGGGTAAAATTTACCAGAAAGGCGTCAGAAAAGGGAAGGGCTAGCTTTGACAAAAAGGCTTATAGCAGGAAAGGATGGTGGGTAGGGAACCCCCTTTAGGGGGGGAAAAAAGGGGAAAACAGAACGGAGGGGTTTGGGGATGGAAAACAAGACCGATTGGAAAAGGGAAAGTTGTAAATCAAAAAGGGTTTCAGAAAGGGAAACCAGGTTAAACAGGGGGGAAGGGGGGGGGATGTTTCCCTTTGCCCAAAGGCTTCGGCCAGGAATAAATTTTTTACGGGCAGGAAGAAAAAAACCAAAGTTCACATTAGAAAAAACCTTTATGTCAAAAAACCCATTTTACGCCCGCAACACCCGTGGCTGGCGATTAAAAGCACACAGTGGGGGGTTTTTTGGGCTTTGATCATGACATTTGGGTTTTTTACAACTATCATGTCAAAAAAAATTTGTCATTTTTGGGTAATATCAAGACTGTTATAAAAGCAAAAATAAACTAAAAATTTGGGTGGTATCCCCCCAAGGCACATCCCCCCTTTAAAAAACGGGGGCCCCCCCACTTCCCCACTCTCTCCGAGGTCCTGTTTTCCCTCTCGCAAAAACACTCCCTTTTTTCCAGTTAAGTGAAAATTATACCCCGGGGGGGAAACCTTCCAGTTTGTAAAACCGGAGGGGTTTCCCCCCCCCCATCAGCGAAATCGACCCCATTTTTCCCTCGCCCAAATGGAGCCCCCAGATGAAATTTAAGGAAAGGGGTGGTGGTGTGTTGAGGGAATTTTTTATCGCCCAAATTTTAAAAATGGCACGGTTTTTATGTTGTTTTGGGGTTTTTTTTAAAATCACGCGAAAATTTTTAGGTTAAAATTTTGTGCAAAATCTTTTAATTTTTGCGCCATTTTCAGCGCTTCCTGTCATTTGGCGGCCAGAAAAATGAGCTTAGAAAATTTGGGCGGGTGGCTTGTTGGGGACGTAGGGACTGGGTGTGTTATGGTTCGTTTGGCTGGAAAAAATTCACAGGGCCTCTTTTTAACATAGAACACCCTTTCCGGGTTCTGCCTCGGTTTTGTCAGGTCCATAGGGGTAGGACGTGCGCCGGCCTTGCCCAAAAACCCAGCTTGTTCTATTTGTTCACAGAGACAGAAATACTTTTAGGGGTGAACTTTAGAACTTAGGTGGGTTTGAGATTTGCAGATTTTAGGTAGTTAGGCTGAGAATTTTAAAGGAGCATTTTTGCCCTGAAAATTTTGCGGGGGGGGGGGGGGGAAGCCGCGGGGCAAAAAACAGACAGCTTTTTTTAAAGGAAAATGGTATAGTGCAGCCGAGACTTAGTTTAGAAATTGCATTGCAATGGTTTTTTTTTAACAGTTTTCTGTTGAAATATTACTTGTATTTTGGGGCCCAGCCTAAAAATTTTATATTAGGATACAGATCTTTTCTGGGAAAAGCAGGGGTTTTTTTTAGGTGCAAAAAAAAACCTTTTTTTTCCGTATCATTTCAAAAGGGGTTTTTCCCCTTTTTTTCCCCTCCAAACTTTTTTGATAGAGGCACCTTGCATTAAATTTAATTTCAGCCCAATTTTGTCGTTTCCCCCAGGTGTATTTTTTGGTGCAAAAAAAAAGTTTTTTTTATCCCTTTACATTTCAAAAGGGGTTTTTTTTACTTTTGCCCCAATCCGCTTTGTTGATAAGGCACATTGACTTAAATTTGAATACAGCCCAAATTTTGTTCCCCCGCAGGGGTATTTTTTGGTTTCAAAAAAAAAACCCTTTATTATCCGTATACCCTTTCAGTAGGTGTTTTTCCACTTTGACGCGTCCCGCTTTGTTGTAGAGGGACCTTTCACTTTTAAAATTTTAATTCAGCAATTTTTTTTTTGATTTGGAGGGGATTTTTAAGGGAAAAGCTGTGATTTGCCTCTTTTTAAAAAGGAATTTCCCCAAAATTCCCTTCCCCTACCTTCTCAAAAATTTTTTTCTTTTGAAAATGGAGGAAATTTAGGTGGTTTAAACGGGGCAAAGAGGGGGGTTTGGAAAATGGATGTAGAGGTCCCAGAGAAGGGGGCTCCCTCCGTGCTGGGGATAAAAAGCATTTCCAGGGATTGTCGATTTTAAAGGGCCGTCAGGCCTGTCATCGCTGGGTCAGGGCCTGTGAAACCCCGGAAAGAACGCCGCCAAACTGTTCTTCAGTGGTTAATGCAACCTGCATTTCCGCAAATTTACCTCCTTTGTCCTTCCCCGTCACGGCCACAAATGTCGTCTTTTGCAAAACCGTCCAAATGAAGGGAAAGGGAGCCCAAAATGTCAACTCTTTTCCCACCATGTGGATAACCCTTTTCTGGGAAAACCTCTTTGATACCAAAAAAGCGGGGTTGGGGGGTCAGAAGGGCATGTTTAAAAAATAAAGGGCCAAAGAGGATGATTTTGTTTGCTCTGACACCCAGTTATGTGGGCCAAACAGAGGGGGAGGAAGGGGGCCCGGGCCCCAAACGGCAAAAATCCGGGGGGGTCGGCAACGCCTTGCAGTGGCCTCTTGCTTGTAGCCCCCAAACTCCTGGTGCGAAAGTCGGACGACCCAAAAAAACCCTGTGTTGATGATTTAGGTTTTGACGACATTGCGGATCCTCCCTGGGGCCCTTTTTCCCCCCAGAATTTGCTTGCGAAAGGGGTTATACTGGACAGGGGAAAACGATGGGGTGGGGCAATACGGGGGGCCCGCCTTAAAAAAAGGGGGGAGGGGGTTGCCCCAAGTCCCCTGATTGATTCCCCCCAGCCACGTCAGCGGAAACCCCCCTCCTGCTTATCGCCCTCAAAAAAAGGTCCAGGACCTAACAAGCCTGGCCCTTCTTTGAGCAAGCCTCGATTCAAACCCAGCGATGGCATATGGCCCACCTTTGCCGTAAACGCATAAGTATAGGCAATGAGTCTATAGGTGTTTAACCACACCAACATGTCTAGTCACATGCAGCGAATTGCATGAGTTGAAATGGACATAGGGCAAACACGTTGGCCAAAAAAGGCCAGACCGATGCTCCGGGTGTCCAACCCACTGTCCACACCACCTCTGTTCTCCGCTCCTCCTCCTCACACCACCACCAAAGCATTTTCAGCTGCCATGTCTATCTCAGAGTCATTGTTTTCAGGGATTCAGCCCTCCGCTCAAGCCTCCACCGTCGCCCCGAGTAACCTCCAGCAACAAAGAGAACCATCCTACACCTCCTCCTTAGCCAAGTTTGACGACCCTGCACGCCGTGAGCGGCTGTCTTGCAGCTAGCCTTCGTCTTCCAGGTTTGGGAGCAGAAAGAAAACACCTTTAACCAAACCATCCCAAAGCCAAAACCTGAATGTCTGCGCATTGACAGGCCTTTTGGCCTTGGAAATGTTGCCTTTCCGTTCTGGTGGACACTGATGGGTTCCGCCACGTCATGCCCTTGCCGTGCCACCAATACCAGATGACGAGCAGCATTTCTTTGCAGAAAAGCCGTCCCTGCCCTAGCCAGCCACGTTGTCATATAAACAAAATTCAAGAGCGTTGTCTGCATCTGTGTCCGGAAGAAAAAAGGGTCCATCTGACCATCGACCAACATGGACTAGTAAGCAGCCAAGGCCGCTTTATCTTGTTGACACATATGGGTGAGCTGGGTGCGTTGTCTCTGGGGGATGCGTGGCTCTCAGGCTCGGCGCACGCTCCTTTAAAACCGCAGGGATGGTGCAGGGCTCTTTCCCCCAAGGTCTCTCTGGTGGCATCACTTGCCAAGAAACCAGGCTTCGTTGAATCTTTATCTGTCTTGGAGAACGTTTGCAAACACAAGTTCAGGAGCTAGTGGACGGGCTCTCCGCAACGAGAACCCGAGCGTGGCTGTGTGGACAAGAACCTTGGTTGTGTGCCAGGCTAGGTGGTGTGCGATAAACGGGCGAAATCTGCTGGCCGCCCTTAAGATCGGTAGGCTGGAGCCGCATCCCTTGCACCTGTTACATGTCATGAACCTCATTCGTCTAGAAATTTTCTTAAAAGCATACCCGGGTATTCTGGACGGCCTGCTGGGAAAGGCTCTAAGTCTGAGTTCGCACTTCACACCGTTCGCCACCCTGCTTCGTCCCGCCTGGCTGCGTTGCAGGTCAGCTCGGCCTCCCCAGTCAAACCTTCTCATTGTTGAACGTAGGGCAAATGATGGAATTACACATCCACATGCTCCAGCGGATTTGTGGGAGCAGCGCAATGCTTTACGCAGTACGAACGAGTGACACATGCCTGACAAGACAGCGGGTGTGGGGACCTCGGGTGTTTTGAGCCACGAGAGGGGAGGCGGTGAAGAGCTCATGCAACTCATTGCCTGTTTTGAAGAAGCCACCAAAATGGTCAGTGCAGGAAAATGCCCTTGTCAGCATGACCATTGTGGTGATCTTTGTTCTGGAACGATCGTTGGCACACTCTTGAAACATCTGGTTCACACCAGCGACGGAGGAGTGATACGGACACAGATGCGGACACGGAGCCTCTCTCTCTATCGAATCCAGAAGGCCCCGACAGTTTCACAATTTTATCGGTCTTCATTAGGCAGTGGTCAGGGTCCAGGGGTAGTGCAAGGCGGCGCCTCAGCTCATCAGGGTGCATCATCTGAGGAAGTAAGGGCTGGGTTTGAAGCTGTGTCGGAGGGAAAGTGGAGGAGGAGGAGGTATTCCTAGGATAACGACGTTACCGACGTCCCTGCCTTGAAAGAGTGTTGGCGCGGAATTTTGATGGCGGAGGAGGATGATGAGGAAGATCCAGTTTGCAAGTGCCCTTGACCCAGAGCTTGGGAAAATCAAGGCTCCATCTTCACGATGAGTGCTTGGATGGATGCTCCATTTCCGCCAACATGATCCTCGCATTAAAGCCTTCAAAATGGAACACAGTTACTGGGTGGCACCCTCCTGGATCCCGGTACCAAAAACTAAACTCAGCACTTTTCCTTCCACCCAACCCAAATAGGAGTAAAATGCAGGAAATGGTGACCTTGCTGATTGATTCAAATGAAGGACATATGTTGCATCCTGCTTCATGTTCTTCAAATGTCGTCGTGGTGGAACAAGTCAGCGGACGTTCTACAGCAGTAGAGTGCCAAGTCATGCCGTAGCAGCTAGCAGCAAGGTCCAAGGTGGCTGAAGCCTAATGGATAGACATCTGCAATCTTATTTCCCACCTCACAGCGCATGCATTGCAGGGCACACATAAATACACACAGAGACCAGCTTAAGATCATGGTGCAGGGACTATTGCGTCTCAACACCGCTGTTTTTGTATGTGTTCCGGAACCAAATAGGACTTTCTGGGTATCCAAAATGGCTATGAATGGCCCGAGCCCTCGCAGCCACGACATAGAGGTGTTGTCCTGCCCAGCAGCCAGCTTCATATCTGAGCGGAACATTCAGCACAGCTGGAGGAGTCATTAAAGACAACGCATCCGGCTTTCCACAGATAATGTGGATTGTTTGATCTTTCATCAAGATGTATCCAGTTATGGATCTCTGATGATGTTGTGGCACCCCAATTGCCGAGGTCAACCGATTAGTTGCCGGTCTCTTCACATTCCTCTTACAAACAGAAATGGTACTCTTGAAAACTTTTTTTAAAATGATCATTCTACGGCAATTTTTTATTCTCAGTTCCCAAACAGTTCATTTTGCTGGTTTGGCTGTGTGGAGACTGTAAAAGACAGCAGGTTTCATGACAAAAACCGTATTCCATTTCATTCACTTCATCTTTTGAATTTTTCTCATTGTCAATGGTTTTGGAGTTCCGGTTGCTGGAGTGTACAGCAATAATCTGGTCCTTTGGAACAGAAATGTGGCTTTTAAGTGGCATTTCTACCTTCAATTTTTACAGGGCTCTAAGAAGTCATTTTTATAATTTTTTTGTGGTCATGTGCTGTGAGATACACCTATTATAAAAAAAATTGTTGTTTCATAACATGGACATTTGTTCTTCCACAATTTGTCAAAAAAGTGGCTCAAGGGTAATGTTTTGAATTTTGGTGGGCATTTTGCTGTGACATGCAGATATACTGCAGGTCCTATTATAAAAAAATGTTGGTTTCTAACAGACATTTGTTCTTCACAATTTTCAAAAGTAGGACTCATGGGTCTGTTTAGAATTTGTGGGGGCATTTTGACGTGTGAAATGCAGCTAGGATACAGGCTCCTATTGTAAAAAATGTGGCGTTTCGTAACAGGAAACATTTGTTATACACAATTGTCAAGGTGGCTAAAGGGTGATGGTGCTGTAGGAAAAGGAATAGGTAGGAACACTGTTAATGGACACATATTGCAAAATTACTTGTTTTTGCAAGATCTTTAACATAGCTAGCAATTCCCTGTATTGAGACAACCCATTTAATAAATTAAAAAAAAAGAGAAACAAAGACATGGTGGGTTCCATCCTATTTTAAAAATGTGGTGTTTTCTAGAATTAAACTACTAAAAAATTTGCATGTACAAAAATTGCTGGTACAATATTCCTTTGGAATTGTACAAGGGGAAGTTCAGGGAGAATTGACTTGACACAGATGTAGGATTATTCAAGAGGGGACATTGGAACGGTATTGGAGCATGGCAAGAGTACAAAGAACAGAGACATTTCCTCCAGGCACATTGAGTAAAACGGGAGAAAAAGAATGCCAGAAAAAGGGCAACTGGGTGGAACAGGAACGTCAAACACCAGCAATTTCAAGTGAACTCAAACTTGGTACGCAATTATAGGAGGGGCATAGCACTACCCAGGGTCTTGACTGTTACTGAGGAAGGCTGGAGGTCTTACCTCACACTTCCGCTTCCACACTCTGCTTCAGCACGACTGTTTTCGTTGCTGCGTCATAAGGACATGTTTACCGTGTTAATAGATGACGGACACCAGCCTGGGCTGTCACCACACCCACTGTAACTCCGACCCTGGACTGCTGGACACCTCCTTGTTTACAAGATGGCTGACGGCGCGTGCTCTGGCTCTACGTTAGGGGAATCAGGGAGTTCTAATTTCTTTATAAAAATCTGTTTTTGATAATAGGTGATTTTCTGTGAGGTTGGTTGTTTTTAGTGTGGGTTTAGTGTCAGAGGAGTACCGGGATTTTGACACGTTGGGACGTGTGGGGGAGTGGTTCGGAGGGTAGGGGAGGTTTTGGGTGGTTGAGAAGGGGGTTGAGGAAATGGATGAGGTTGGGATGCGGTGGGTATTGGCTTTGGGGGTTTTTTGTCCTAGACCTATGGAGGTGGGAGGTGTGTAGCTGGTTTTATGTAGGTTCCCTGGTAACGGTGTTGTTAATGTTGGTGGAGATATAAGGCGGTTTGGTGGTGAATAGGCGGGGTTTGGTGGGTGGGGTTGGGGGGGTTATTAGGATCCTCCGGTAGGCCAGGGGGGGGCGTTTGTATGGTAGTAGCAGTAATGTTGGTTGGGGAGCGGGGAATTAAGGTTGGCAGGGGTGTGGTTATAAGTGGTGGTTGGGGGGTGGTGCGTCTGGTCGGTGTTAACGTAATGGTTAAATTTTAGATCTTAAGTATACTAAGACACCAGGTTAGGCGGAGTTTTTTATATAGGCCCGGGGTATGTGGTTATCCTCCGAGAAGAGGGTGTTTGAGCTGTAGCGTTTTTTTTTTTTTAAAGCGGAAGGGGGATTTTATTTAATGCACGGGTAGTAGGTCTGTAGGTGGGTTTTAAGTAGTGTCAAAAAGGCTCCAGGGCTGGACACAAATTGCACAATTTGAGGCTTTAAAATTTTCTGGGGCTGGAGTCTCTATGGGGTTGCATCATTTGTTCTCAGGGGAGTCTGTACCTATTCATGAAGAAAGGATTTGGAGGAAAATGAACATTGAATTGTTGGCTGTGTCACTCTCAGGAAGCAGGTAGGAGAATATGTTTCTCAACTAAGAAGTGTTTTGGGGTATTTTAGGGTCATTTTTATATTACTTATGGGGTGTTGGGAGGATTTAACACATCTACACGTGTAAAAAAATACCTTTAAAAACTGCAGGGAGGAGTGTATGTTGTATGTATATCACACTTGAAAAAAAGCAAAATGATGATAACTGTAAAACTATAAATTAAAACTTCCCTAAATTAATTCTGTAAGCAAATGTCAGTTACCAAAAAAATATACTATGACAGTACTGTACAAAATGCAATAGTGCCACTTTGTGATCTGTGGGTCAAACAGGTCTAGGGGTCTTGCTGTGTACAGGACAGGTTATAGTCAAGTGTCAACTAAAATGTGGTTGAAAGGACTCCTTTTCCCCAGCACTTTTAAAATCTGGGGGTCATGCAGGTTTGGGGGCTCATGCTGTGGCCAAGGAACAGGTATAGTCAATGTCCAGGTTAAAAACTAAAATGGTGGTCAAAGACTCTTTTTCCGGCACTTTTATTCTTGTGGGTACAGACAGGTTTAATGGTCATAATGTGGTCAGGACAGGTATAGTTAATGTCCAGTTTCAAATAAATTGCGTGGTTCTGAAAGACTCCTTTTTTCCCAGCACGTTTTAATTGTGGGTCTTCAAAAGGTTTGGGGCTCATGCTGTGAACCAGGACAGGTATACGTCAATGTCCAGTGAAACTAAAAATAGTGGTTCAAAGTCTCCTTTTTCCCGCACTTTTTAATCTGGGGGTCATGCAGGTTTGGGGCTCATGCTGTAGCTCAGGACAGGTATAGACAATGTCCAGTGACACTAAAATGGTGGTTGAACTCATTTTTGGCAATTTTAAATCTGGGGGTCATGCGGTTTGGGGCTCATGCTGCGTATCCAGCGACAGGGATATTCAAACTCCAGTAAAAGTAAAATGATGTCTCAAATTCATTCTGCCTTCAATGGCACTTTTTAGATTTGTGGGTCATTTGTAACGCGAGTGGATTCGCTGGGCCAACGCAAGCGAATGATGTGTTGATGATAAGGCCACTCCAGGGAACGGAGTCTAAGAAGCCCCGGTTTACAACCAGAGGGCCCGCCACAAAGCAGGTTGACTTTGCTGCGGCGTGAGAGGCTACCAGGTCGTTACCCTGACGTGACTTGCTTGTGCGATGGCGGCAGGGGTATGAGCGTGGTTACCAGGAATCGTAATCCAAAGGCGTAGTCGGGGACAGCATGGAGGTCAGGGCAGGCGGCAGAGGTTCGTGGTCAGAGACAGGCAGTCGGTAGGGCGGGCCGGGCAACACAGGCGAAGGTCAGGAAACGTAAGCAGGTGGTCTGGTACACGGGTAATCAGAACAGGACTTACGATGAGACTCTAAAACCGGTAAGAACACCGACGGACTAGCAGGAAGTGCTGGGGCGTATCACCTTAAATAGAACCAGCGCCCCGAACAAATTATCCAATTAACGGCGGCATGGCCCTTTAAATCTAGAGAAGCCGGCGCGCGCGCGCACCTAAAGCACAGGGCACGCACCCGGCGGCCGGGACAGGCGGGGACAGCATTCACAGGAGCGCGGACGGGTAAGGGAAGCGGCGCCGGGCCCGGGACAGGAGTGGGGTGGTCGCGGACAGCCGCAGCCGCCGCGCGGACCCCCTGCGAGCAGGGGTGATGGCCCCGCTGCGGGGGGCAGCAGAGCCCGCGACCACGTGACTGTCAATGCAGGGTTTATAGGGTCATGCTTGTGGTACAAGACAGGGATAGTGAATGGTCGGTGAGTTTTTTTCTGTGAGCTTTTATAACTAATTGTTGTTGCCTAAGATGTAGCCGTTCACAGTTGGACTGATTGTGGAGAGTTAATTCCAGCTTCTCCACCTGTTTGGGTGTATGAATGAAGGTGTTGTTCCTCTCCCATAGACTTTAATGGTCATCGGCGATAATCTATTATCGACTATCGGAAATCGTCTTGATAATTGCCCATATCGACTATCGACCCGATGACCATAGTCAACGTAATCGCTCATCACTAGTGGTGAGTCTTTGAAAAAAACATTGGGGGATGGTGATAGGTCGCTTCTGAAAATAACATCCAGGGGAGGATGTCCATCTTCTGAGCTGCCATTTTGCTAAACCTGGACAAAGAGTTTTTAGACCATATAGAGAGATTGTCTGAAAAACACTTTAAGAGGGATAAAAAATTTAGTTAGAAAGCTTGGGAAGAATCTTTAGGAATATTAACCCCTAAATAATGAATGTGCTGCTGTTGCCAGTGAAAGGAGAAGGATGAACGAAGGTTGGAGGTTGATGGGAAAGTTAAAAATCACTGACAAAATAATCATGTCTTAGTCCTATCAACAAAATCCTATCATTGAAAAAAGACTGAAACTTAACTTTTACTAGATATTTTAAAAATCAGTTGAATAGTGCATAATTTTGATACATACAATAAAAACTGTGTGGTCTGCGGGAAGTTTATGACAATCATTACAGGGCAAATAAAGACCACAAGATTCTAGTAGAGTTTTTACTCACATGACATGATTAGTATGTAGATTGAAATCCGTTCTCTGGTGAGTTCACTGTTCCGAGGCTTTCAATGTAAGGTCCTAAGTAAAATAGGGCCAAATTAGAACAGCAAAATGCAAAAACAGGCAGAGGTATGGAACATGAACTAGGAATGCTCACAACAAATAATAAAGATGATAAAATATATGCTTAGAATAAAAAGAGCCACCATTACCTATTTCACCATATTCTGCAAAATATTAAAAAAAATAAAAGAAAATGCATCTATATTCATTTGCATATGCAAAAAATATTAAATGCAAATGCATATATATCCATATATCTGCATTTGCAATTAATAGTTTTTGTATATTTTTGCATAATATGATTAAATAGGTAATGGTGGCTCTTTTTATTCTAAGCATATATTTTATCATCTTTATTATTTGTTGTGTGCATTCTTCTTCTATGTTCGCTTCCACACACCTTTGGGTGTCTAGGCAAATTGGGCAGGGTCGGACTGGGAAAATAAATATCGCACTGGCCACAAAGCCCTCCCACCAAGCCACATACAATATCGCTAATATAAAAGAATTGCCCTTGTTCACACACCATCCACACTTTATAAATAAACAACAGTATAAGGGTGCTTTCATACATTTTTGACACCTTTTTGGCACGTTTATGGATGTAGTTTTTGGGCAGAAAGGCATAGCAGTTAATGCTGTATATTTCTGCACAAAATGTATCAAAAACCGCACCGAAAACCGCTCATTGTAAAAGCACCCTAACAACAAGCAAGAAAGAAAAACTGGTGCAGAAAAATCCCTAAGGGTATGTTGGAGCCTAAAATTAGAAATTAAAAAAACACAGATAAATGGCATGTAAATAAGTAGACCCCCCAATAGATATGAAAAGCAATCATTTTAGCATATAATCTTAAATCTATATTAATGAGGGAGATGGGTCTATAATTCCCACAGAAGGTCAGATCCTTCCCAGTATAGGGATGGCTGGTTTATGCGCCAGGAAAGAGTTAAACACCTTGCAGAAGTAAGGATCCAGAAGGTCTGACATGGATTTACAAAATTTAGAGGAAAGACCACCTGAGCCCGAGCTCTTCTAAGTCTTTAATTGCAGATATGTTAGCTCACGGTGTAAATAAATCTTCCAGCTTCAATCTCTGGTCTGGAGAAAGTGAGGAAAGTTTATTTTCCTCACGGTATGTTTCTGTTTCAGCTCTCAAGTCTGCGGGAGGGAGATCTCAATAGTGTCCATGTATTCCATATAGAAAAGAATAAAAAAGACTTCTAAATTCCTCTTAAATATCTCTTGTGCTGTGACCTTTACTCTAGGGACTGGGTGATATTTTTTTTTTTTTGCAATAAATCTGACAAGAGGCAATTTCTGGAACGTCTAAGGCGCTGAGATTACAATATGCCATTCTTGTAAAAGACTATACGAATTTTATTCATTAGGGGCCTTTTATACAGCACAGGACAATTACACGGTCGCCCCCCATGGGCTCATAACGTGGATGGCTTTCTCTGCGGTTTGTGGAGAGAAAAGCCTTCCCCCGTTACATAGACATGTCCATACTCCGTCTGAAAACCTGACCGAAGAATGAACTTGTTGAAAGTTTTTCGGGCGGCTGGTGGTCTGAAAAACTGCCGGACGGAGAACTGGTGCAGTGGGGACCGCTGCATGGGGTTTTCCGTAGCGGCCCATAGTGTTGTGGTATGGTTTTTCAGCTGTTTTCAAAACCCAAAAAAACCATCTGAATAAGTGGACCTCAAAAACTACTTGCCGTGGGGACATGCCATTAGACAAAAATACTTTTGATCCAATAATGACACAGGTTTAAGACAAAATCCATGGGAGAAGATAAACACGTCTTAAAAACCTTTTTTAGTGCCTTTCTACTGTAGAGGAGAGTATATTGAATTCATGATCAGAATGGAAGTTAGAGATGGGCCTTGGATGAAAATCAGAGACCAAGATGCTTCTGCTCAGGAGGTTGTACTTTGAGACAAATCAATGGAGGAGATGTAGAGAAAAGATGAACTCGGAAACCCCATATTGGAATCATGGTTCCATCCATTTACTATGGAAACTATTCTGGCCTTTATCGGAAGTTCCAAGAAGGAAATAATGATCACGCTATAGATAATATGATAACAGACTGAATAGATCATAGTCGTTTTCCTATTAGGGTTTATGAGGCACCAGTCATCTACTAACTGACGACCTACTAAAAGTTGCCCAAGTCCCAGAAACACCAAGAAATATATAGATGACTTCCCGGAGGTCTACTCCCAGAATAATCTTGAGCAGGTGCACCACTACTTTCCCAAAAGAAGCGGTCCCTGGTTAAGGTAATTAATATTTGCTGTGATTATGGCGAAGCTATCGGTTATGTGCATGGAAAAGAAAGCATAACCCTGTGGATCATATATGTGCTCCAGCACTAGAGGACAGAAGGAATTATGGAAACCAAATCCTTTAGCGGAAAACCCTAGGGTTTGTACATTTGAAACTAAGAGGGATAGCATTTATGTTACAAGTAGATGTATTTGAGGACACAAAAAATGAGTTCCTCTTGGAGCGAGAAGGATTGTTGTTCTACATTGATAATTGGTATATATGAATTTGACTCTCTTTTTCAGGTGCTATCATGCCATCACATTGTATAGCTTTTTTAAGATCAGCCATGGTTTATTGGACAAGAAGGGCATGGGGAGAAGAAAGGACTAGGAAAGGAAAACAGAAATGGAAGCAAGGCATGCAAGTACAGGGACTGAAAATGTATGTGATGTGAAAAGAGATCAAATGGCTTTGGGGAGCAAGAGAGCAGGAAAGGCAACAGTCATCAAGAGGGCGTCTAGTGAGGGCCACCGCCTCCACCACATCAAGTATTTAAAAGAGGAGAAAAACCTCTGATACCTAATTTAATAGTAAATGCAACAAATGTAAGAGGTGACCATAGTCCCTCATCGATCAAATCCAAAAGAAAGTGTAGACTTAGACGCTGTGCATTAGACATTGTCCATAACATATTGCTTTGAGACAGTAACAGGCGTTACCCAATTTCACGTGACATTGGCCACACATGGGGCAATTGTGAGGAAAAGGAGACACGTTGAGGTGCTTTTTGCTCTTTTGGGCCTCTGCCCCGTCATCCTGTTAGGAGGATCCAGTAGGGAATGGAGAAGCTGGAGATAGGAACGAGGGTGCATAGAAATTCAGAGGTTCCCCCACTTTCCTGGTAGGTTAATTGGATTGATGGCCTTTTGGAAGGTCTTTCGGGGAGAGGGAGACCCTCAATGGTAGGAAATATTTTGCTCTCTGAGAGTGTCAACTAAGGGCTTCAGTGCACGTCTCAATTGCAGGATGCATCTGGTCAGGAGAGAGAGACATATTTGGTGCCCTTCAGCCTCCATGGTCCCCTTTGTCCTAGCAGCGGACATGGTGCCCTCTTTTTGCCGGTAATAATGTATTCTGCAGATGATGTCTCTGTAGAATTCAGATCTTTATGGGAAATTGGTTCCTCTTATGTCTCTTATACTAATACTATTGTGATTACTTCTATTTTCAATGTCCTCAAGATGAGAGGCTTGTTCCTCCTCTGTATGAAGTAAGTACTGGATGGCGGCAGGATGATCTTGGAGCCAATCAGATATGTTGTCAGTTTGGTGTTCTGTTTTGTCACCAATTCCCTGGATCTCAGTCTTCAGTAGTTGAATCTCTTGTTTAGAACTGATCTCAGCTCAGCTACAGGCACGTTACACACACACAGCTCAGCTACAGGCACGTTACACACACACGGCTCAGCTACAGGCACGTTACATACACACGGCTCAAGCTACAGGCACAGTTACACACAGGCTCTGTACAGGCACGTTACACACACGGCTCAGCTAAGGCAGTTACACACACACGGCTCAGCTTACAGGCACGTTTTCACACTCACGGTCAGGCCACTCGCACCTTACACACACACGGCTCTGATACAGGGCAAGTTACATACCACAACGGACTCAAGCCACAGGCAGTTTCATACACTGGCTCAGGCAACAGGCACGTTACTCACACTCGCTCAGACCACCAGGCTCGTTATCCACGACGGCACGCAACTGGCACGGACACTCACACGGCTCAGCCACTGGCCTCGTTACACACACACGGCTCAGCTTCAGGCAGTTACAACACACACGGCCTCAGCTACAGGCACGTTACACACACAGGGTCTCTGCGACAGGCACGTTACACACACACGGCATCAGCCACAGGCCAGTTACACAACTAACGCTCTGCCACAGGCATGTTACACACACACGGCTCTAGGCCACAGGGAATGTTTACACACACACGGCTCAGCTACAGGCACAGTACACACACTACATACACGGGCTCAGCTACAGGAACGGTTACACACACACGGTCAGCTACAGGCACAATTTCACACCACAGGCGCAGATTCAATGCAAGTTTACACCACACACGGCTCAGATACAGGCACGTTACCGAACACAAGGCTCCAGCATTACTAGGCACTGTTACACACACACGGCTCAGCTACAGGCACAGTTACACACACACGGTCAGCTACCTAGGCACGTGAACACACACTCGGCTCAGCTACAGCACGTTACACACACAACGGATTCAGCCCCAGGCACGTTACACAAACACTGCTCAGCTACAGGCCGGTCACACACACACGGATCAGCTATAGCCACGTTAGACTGACACTGCTCAGCATACACTCACACGGCTCACTCTGGCACGTTTAACACACTGCTCTGCTACAGGCACGTTACACACTCGTTTCACACCACCACGGGCTCAGCCACAGTCACGTTTCACTCACACGGCTCTGCTACAGGGACATTACACACACAGGCACATCAGCTAAACGCAAATTACCACACACACGGAGCAGCTACTAGGCACGTTACCACACACACGGACTTCAGCACAGGCACGTTACACACACACGGCTCAGCCACACGGAACGTTACACACTCCACGGCTCAGTACAGGCACGTTTACTCACACACACGGCTCCAGCCACAGGACACGTTAACTCCATCACGGCTCAGCACAGGCACATTACACACACCCACGGCTCAGCCAAGGGCACGTTTCACACACACGCTCAGCCTACAGGCACGTTACACACAACGGCTCAGCACAGGCACGTTACAAACACACGGCTCAGCTACAGGCACATTACCCACACACTACGGCCTCAGCTTACGGCAGAGGTTACACACCGCGGCTCAGCTACAGGCACGTTTACACCACACACGGCTCAGCTACACGAACTTTACGCACACTCGATTCGGCTATACAGGCAACTTTACACACACCACACGACTCGGCCTCAGGGCACATTTCACACACACAGACACGGCCAACAGCACATTACCAACACAACGACTCGCTACAGGGCACATTACACAGCACACACGACTCGGCTATTAAGGCAAATGTCACACACACACCCGACCTCAGCTACAGGCAACGTTACACACACACGCCGGCTCTGCCACAGGCACGTCACACACACACGGCTCAAGTACAGCCACGATTAGACAGGACACTGCTCTGTACACACTCACGGATCAGTCTACTGGCAGTTCTTATACACACACTGCTCAGCTACTCACACTCGGATCAGCTAAGGCACTTTATACACCCACAGCTGCTCATGCTACATGACACATTAGCACTCACAAAAGCTCAGCTAATGGCTCATTAACACTCACTGATCAGCTTAAAGGCACGTTAACAAAAGGCTTCAAGCTACAGGCACGTTAACACACACGGCTCAGCACTACTGACACGTTACACCACCACAGGCTCAGCTACAGGCACGTTACACACACACGGCTCAGCTACAGGACATTACCACTCAACGGTCTCAGCTACCACGCACGTTACATACAGGTCAGCTACAACGCATCGTTACACACGCGGCATCTGCTACAGTCACATTTCACACAAGCGGCTCAGCCAACTCAAGGCTCATTACACAACACACGGCTCAGCTACTGCAACGTTTAACAAAACACACTGACCTCAGCTACTGGGCACGTAATACACACACGGCTCAGCTACACCACGTGTTACACCACACCACGGCTCTGCTACTAGCACGTTACTCACACTACGGCTCAGCTACAGGACGTTACACACACGGCTCGATACAGGCACGTTACACACACACGGCTCACCAGCTACAGGGCACGTCTACACACACACGGCTCAGCTACAGGCACATTCACACACACACACACGTCTCAGTTACAGGCATCCTGATTGCCAATGACTCCTCCCCTCTATGTGACATCATCACTGGTCCTGGGCAGCACACAGCAGTCACATGACTCCTCCCTCCATGTGACATCATTCCACAGGTCCGGCAGCTATACTTATCGGTCTCTCCGGCTTCTTTAACTGCATGGAGGGAGGTTTGTGTGTGTGTTTTTTTATATAATAATCGTTATTTTATGTAGCGCCTAACCATATTCCGCAGCCCACTTTACAATTTAGAGAGTATAATACAGACTTTATACGATAAAAGCTACTTTCAGATGTGACAAAGGAGTGAGGGCTTTGCTCACATGAGCTTTACAATCTATTAGAGGTGTATGGGGAGATGAAAATTAGTGTGCTAGGTTTTCCAATGGTCCACCTTGTTACATAAAAATGTGGAGTCAAACTGCCATCCAGACAGGACATCGAATATAAGATTAGGCCTGTGAGTGCCCTAGTATTGGGAGGTCTTTGGGCTCGCCTAGTGACAGATGTGTGTGTGATAGAAGGTGTGGGATAGCATTTTGGGATCTTGGTAGGCCAGACTAGGAAGATGTATTTTTTAGGACACTCTTAAAAACCTGTGAAGAATAGGTTTGTGCCTGATGGTACGTGGTAGGATGTTCACAGAGATGTTCCAGAGAATGGGTGCAGCACATGCAAAATCTTGAAGACGGGCATGGGAAGTGCGGATAATGGAGGCGTGTAATCTCATATCATCAGCAGAGCGGTTAGGGACGCAGACAGAGTTTAGAGAGGAGATGTAGGGGGTGCAGCTAATGAGTTTATACTGGATGGGCAACCAGTGCAGTGACTGACACAGGGTAGAGGCATCAGTATAGCGGCTGGAAAGAAAGACAAGCCTGGCTGCTGCATTCAGGACAGATTGGAGAGGGGAGAGTTTATAGAGTGGGTGACTGATAAGCAGGGAGTTACAGGTGTATAGACGAGTGATAAAGATATTAGAGTTGGGTTGTTTCTGCAATAAAGAAACGACGGATCTGGAGTTGTTCTTTAGGTGAAGGTGATCAGGACGGGCAAGGGATTGGATTGTGGCAGATCGGAATTTTAGTACACACCACCAAGGGACAGCGGGGGCCTTGCACTAGGAGAATGGTTGGTATGCAACACACTGAGACAGAAAGATGGCAGGGTAAGGTCTTTTAGTAGATGGTGGAAGACTAGGAAGTTTTGGCTTTAGTGAGGTTAGTTTCAGATGGAGAGAGGACATGATGTCTGAGACAGCGGACAGTCAGCCACTGGTGTTTTGTTGCCAAGGCTGGAGTGATGTCCCGGGAGGAGGTGTATATAATGGGGTGTCCATCAGCATAGAGTGGTACTGGAAGCCCAAATCTGCTGATTGGTTGGGCCATTGGGGGCCTGTGTACATGTGAAAGTGGAGGAGGACCTAGAACTGTTCACTGAGAACCCCGACAGCTAGAGGGACTTTATGTGGGATATTATTTAATCAAAACTTAAGAAACACTTGATATTGTTCTCAGCTCTCATAAAGGGGATCGCTCCGCTATTGCTTCTCTGCGCTGAAGGTAGGCTTATAGACAAATCTCGGAATATAGGGAAACGAAGCCTCTTTTAACTAAATTATCTGAAATACTAATTCAGAAGCTGAAAATTATAACTTTTTAATTTGTGCACTTTTTAAAAATGTACAACTCCTCCCACAGAGTAAATAATAAGAAAGAGAAAAGGAATAAAAAATTATTCCTTCTTAAATTGGTGTTATACAATGCTTTCTTTGCGCTGCAGGTCGGCTTTATACCTTATTCTGAGCACAACTGCTTGGCTATATTTGTAACTCCCATAGAAGTGAATGAGGAGGATGGTGCCGAGCATCACCTTACTCATTCTCTGAGACGGTCGGCTCATAGCTAGCTCTTTGGTGACCTGTAGCGCAGAAAAGCAATAGTGTATCACCCCTTTAAGGATGAATAATTTTTCTTTTCTTTCGTTTTCCCAGAAGTAGAGCGTGGACAATTATTACAGCTGCATTTCCAACATGGTCACATCCTGGACACAACCATGCAGTATATATTATGTAATCCACAAGCAACCTCCCTCTTTCAAGAGAAGATGACCCCTCATATTATTGCCTATTTATAATAAGACCGGTCCTTGATCATTTTTGCACCAATTTTCCCTGATTATCCTTCATGAGAAGTGCATTTCCATAGATGAGTCCCCAAAACATCGGAAGAGGCAAAGCTTCCTCAGAAAAGTTTCCCAAACTACAAAAAGGAAGATCCAAAAAAGGAGAGAGAACAAACAACCTATTTATCAGTGCAACACCTGCCCCCGAAACCTGTGCATAAGGATTGCTTTAAAGTGTTCCCCACATCTATGGATTATTCATATTATTTACCCCATTATCATAATCCCTTTTATGCCCACACGGCTTACAAACCCCCACATTAGATATTCAAAAACCAGTACAACTCCAAACACAATTACTTATTATTATATCCCTGGATGAATACCCTAGAGGGTGTAGTTTCCACAATAGGGTCAGTTCTTAGGAGCTTTGACTGTACTTGTGCCCCAGGGGCCCAACACATGTGATATGAAAACCATTCTAGCAAAATCTGTGCTCGAAAAGCCTAATAGTGCTCCTTCCCTTCTGAGTCCTGTCATGTGCCCAAACACTAATTTACACCAACATACTGGATTTTGCCGTCTAACAAATTTTAGGATATATTTTTCTCCAGTTTTCCTTGTGAAAAATAGAAAAAAATTGAGCTAAAACTACGTAGTACAGGAAAAAATGTATTTTTTTATTTTCACTGCCCATTGCTAAAATGGGATCAATATCCTCCCTACACCTCTAGATGTCACTGTGTGACTCGTGTCACTCGCTGCACTGGTTGCCCATCCAGTACAGAATACAGCATAAACTAATTACTTTCACCCATAAAGCTCTCCACAGTGCTGCACCCCCATACATCTCCTCCCTCATCTCTGTCTACCACCCTGCCCGCTCTCTCCGCTCAGCTGCGGACATCAAACTACAGATCACAATCATCCGAACCTCCCATGCCCGTTCTTCAAGATTTTGCACGTGCTGCACCCATTCTCTGGAACATCCTACCACGTACCATCAGGCACAATCCCAGCCTTCTCAGTTTTAAGAGTGTCCTGAAAATACATCTTCTGAGGCAGGCCTACCAAAACCCACACCTTCAATCATACACATTTGTCACTCCCTACACTAGGGCACTCACAGGCACCTATCTGTATATAGATGTACAGTCATGGTGGCAGGTTCACCCAATTTTTATGTAAACCACCCCATATTTATAAAACATGGCTGGACCATTGTGAATTGAGCACTTCTGCCCCGTTGTCTCCCCCAGACACCCTCATAGATTGTAAGCTCTTGTGAGCAGGGCCCTCACACCTTGTGTCTCATCTGTAAGCATCTTTCACTGTGTAATGTCTGTCTTTTGTCTGTAATTATACCCTCTACATTGTACAGTGCTGTGGAATATGTTGGCGCTATATAAATAAAGATTATTATTATAGATGTATTCTTTGAGGGGTTCTTTTTTTTTTCATAAAGTTTTAGCACCATAAGGTGTTTGCAAACCTGAACTGGTGTCTAAAAATATCCTATTTAAAGGAGCTCAAAAATCAGGTAATGCTCCTTTAATTCTGAGGCTTGTGTTTGAGTTAAAGGGATTTCCCCCTGGGGTACAAGTCCAGGCCCCTCAAAAAAAATTGAAAAAAAACTTATCCCTTCCCCTGGTGCGGGTTTCCCAGCGGAGGTCTCTCCGGTCTTCTGTTGCACAGATTTTTCCCAAATAGAGACTTAACAAATGCGGATGCTGTTTGGCTGGGTGGTAAGTACACTACCTCCCTTCAAAAGTAAAACAGTTTGGAATATGATGAGTTAGGGGCAGTGAGCAGCTGCAGAATCAGGGACTTAAAAAAAAGGGGAGTATGGTTTTTTTTCTAAATTTTACTTGGGAACATGGACCCTTTTAAATAACTAATAATGTATCAAAAAAGAAAAGAGTGTGTTGCTCACCACATTTGATTTCTTTGGGTTTTTCTGCCCAAATTGTGGGAAACCCGCACTAGTTTGTCCATTGGCTTGCACTCCACACCGCACACGACCCCAAGTTTTCCCGGCAGTAAGATATAATGGTACTTCATGAAACCAGAAAAGCGGGGATCAGCGGTAAGTGCAAATCTCTTATTTTTCCTTAATCCGGGGTTGAAAAAGTCAAGAAAGACTAAAAAAAAGGTTTTCGGGCTCTGCGGTTTGAGCCCTTGTTCACGGTTACAACACTGGATTAAGGAATAAAGAGTTTTGAACGTTACCACTGGATCCTGCTTATCTGTGTTTCGTAAAATATTTTAAAAAAATATTACTGAGGTGGCCCCCCTTAGGATGTTCCAGGGCTTAAATGGGAATATCTCACCCTTATTTCGCCCCGGGGTGAGATCGTCCAGTCATTATGGTAATCCACAGTTTCATAGAGAAAATGGATTACGTTCCCCCCCTGCTCGACAATACCGGCGGGGAGAGAGTGATAGGCCAATTTTAGGGTACCCCTATAATGATATCTTGGGGCCAGGGGCTCCAACCCCCCTCCTCGCCCCCTTCCACAGGTAATTGGGGGGCAAAATTCCTGCAATTATGCTGTTAAATACCCTTTAAAGGCCCTCCTGGGGCCATTATGGGAAAAAAACAGGGAAAAAATTTGTTTCTTTGTTGGTTGTGTTCTTTGTGAAGATTTTTAGTTTTTCGGAAAAAAGTTGATTAAATTGAAAATCTGTTGAAAAAAATAATGTTAAAATTTCTTTCCCCCTTTTGTTCAAAAGTGTAAGAAAAATTCTTTGAACCCCTCTTTGAATATGCGGTGGTTCCCGTTTATTTAATAGGGGATTTTGGTGGTGTTTGTCAAAAGTCCCAAAAGATTGTCAGCCTCAATGGTTACAAAATAAAAAAGAAAAAATTTGTTTTGCAAATATTTTTGAATTTTTGGGAAAAGTTGGGTAAACTTTAAGACTCAATGTCAAAAAAAAGAAAATGAAAGGTGTTTTAAAGTTTTGCCAACAAAAAAGTGTTATGTGCAGGTTCGCTTCACCTTCTGTGTATTCCTTTTAAAGGGAAATGTGTCATCAAAAGTGACTTATTGTTTAAATCACATTTTTAGTTAAAACTTTTTTTTTAGGTTTTTTTGGTTATTTTTTTTTTTTTAATTTTCGATCAATTTAGATTTTTTATTGATTCTTAAGTCCTGCAGTTTTCATTTTGGCCCACTAAGCCTAATAATATTGGATTCCCTGTTCTGTAGGATATTTTTTCTTGTCTGTTTTATCAGAAAAAGTGTGAAGTGAAAGGCCACCAATGTGTATAGATAACACAGGTCCACCAGCCCAAAAGAGGGATATAAAGTCCCCTCCTGCACGTATTTTTCCTGGTCCACGCATGACTAGAAAAACTCCCCTATGGGGGGAGTTTAGGGGGGCAGAATCTTCTTTAAAAAAAATTTCCTAGGTGCATGAGTTTTGCTGTAAAGTTTCTTGATGCTTTTAAAAGCAGTGAGCAAGAATATTTTCCCCCACAACCCTTAGGGCCAATTAAAAATTACAACCCGGAATAAAAACGGCTGGGGGAAAAAAAATGGACAGGTCTTGATTTAAAAAGTAAAAAAAAAAATTGGCAAAGTTTCCCCTTTTCCCTTCCCCCAAATAGATGATAGTCGGCGATCGCGGGGCGGCGGCGCAATCGAAAAAGGGGCCAGCGGAATTACGTGGCCGATGCCGTATCCCCGGGCGGCGTGAGCTCGGCCCGGGGGGAAAAAACCTTTTACCGCAGCCTTTCGGGGTGGAAATAAAGCCGCAGGGGAGGAGGAGCTCCTTGCTGCCCCCGGCGGTCCCGAAAATGCAGTTCGAGGTCTCCTCCCTGATGCCCTGGGGAAGTAAAGGGGCATTTCCCCCGGGTCATCTGGACTGCCTCCCCCGCAATGCATTGGGGGCTGGTGCAGGCAGGGTTGTCATGGCGCCCAGAAACCCGTATAGTACTTGCATGGTCTCTTTTTCAGCAATTGAGATTGCTGTTGAAAAAAAAGTAAAAAAAAGTAAAAAAAAGTAAAAATGAATGTCAAAAGGAAAAAAAAGAAAACCCAAAAATTTTAAAAAAAAAAAGACACCCCCTTTTCCCCCTTACAAACCCCCAATCGCCCAAAAAAGTAAAAAAAAAATAAAAGTCCCATATTTGGTTCCCCCTGCGAATGAACCTAAAAATTTGTCAGTTTTAAACCTTTTCGGGAACGGTAAAAAAAAAAAAAAAAAGTCACAGTTTTGCGATTTTTGTACTCCTGCGCAAAAAAAAGGGAATAAAAAGCGATCAAAAAATCAATAAAGCCAAAGTTGTACCAAATTAAAATTCAGTTCATCCCCCAAAAAAAAATTTTCAAGTCTTGTTTTCGGAAAAATAAAAAAGTTTGGCTCTCAGAAGACGGATGCATAAAATTATTTAAACAAAAAAAACTTTTTTTTTTTTTTAAAATGCTTAAAATTAAAAAAAAAATATTTTTAGGGTTTTCCCTAATGTTCGACCAGGAGTAAAGTAATGGTATGGTATGCACGGTGAGCGCTGTTAAAAATAAAAATAAAAAAAATACTGGATTGCAGTATTTTCTTTACCTGCGTTAAAAAAAGGGTTTAAAAATGTCAAAAAATCTTGTCCCCCCCAAAAGAAAAATAAAAGTCAACTCTTCCGCAAAAAAAAAGCCCCACACAGGTAACAGAAAAATTAAAAAAAATTATGGCTCTCAGATTTTGGGGATGCAAAAGTGTTTTCTTTTTTAATAAAAATTTTAAAACGTAAAACATAAAAAAATTACAAATTGGGGATCGCTGTAATTACGACGCTGATAATATGTTGTCATTTTATGCCGGTGACGTGAAAAAAAAAAAAAAATAAAAAAACACTACCGGAAGTGTATTGGTTTTAAAGCCCAAAAAAACCCTTAAAAAAAAGGTCAAAGCGGGGATATGCCCCCCTAATGGTCATAAAAAGTCAACTCATCCACAAAAAACAACCCTAATCAGCTCTGTATACGAAAATGAAAAACGTTTGGCATCAGAACGGACAAATAAAAAAAGAATTTTTTTTTGACCTATTTCTATTTTGTTAAAAGTAATAAAAAATAAAAATATATAAAATTATAAATTTTTCAATTGATGACCCCCCTAGTAAAGATATCTTCATTTTTATGCCGGGAAGTGTAAAATTGAAGCCCAAAAAAAAATGGGGAATGCGTTTTCCCTCATTTTTAGCCAATGCAAAAAAAAAAAAATTTGGAACACCTTGCCCCAAAATGTTCAATACAACCCCCCGATGAGATCTTTAGGGTGCTGAATCCAAAATGGGGCCTTTTTTAAGGGTTTTTACCCGTTTTGGTACTTTGGGGGTTTTAAAAGGACGGCCCCCCCAAAAAACTGCGTTCCCAAAAAACCCAAAAATTTCCCCCCCTTGTACCCTGCCCTGCGCCCAAAACAGTTTACAACATGTTTGGGTATGCCAAAGGGAAATTGGTAAAAGGTTTTGGGTGTTTTTTTTTTCAGGATGCCTTGTAAAAATTTAAAAATTTAGAAAAATTGAGATTATGAAAAAAAATTTTTTTTTTCATTTTTACAGCCAAGTAAAATTTTTGAACCCTGTGGGTCGATATACTCACTCCCCCTGGATATTTCTTAAGGGGGTGTGTTTCCAAAAATTGGGGGTTTTTTGGGGGGTTTTTAAGTTTTTGCACCCTTTGGAGTTGCAAACGAAGGCCCTAAATAAATTTGGTAAAGAAAATGAGACCAGGTCCGTAGGTGCTCCCCCTATTGGGGGTTGGGTTGAGCCAAAAAGGATGGGCCACTTGGATATCTTGAAAACGGCAGAATTGGGGAATCAATATTAATTTATTTCCTGATCAATTTAGTATTCTTGTGAAAATGGATAAAAATTGAAAATTGCAAAAAAAGTGAAATTTTGAAATTTCCTTCCCCTTTGCTTTAAAACCCGTGAAACACTAAGGGTTAAAATTTAAATGGGTTTTGAATACTTTAAAGGGGGGGGGTTTCTTAGATGAGGGGATTTTGGGGTATTAACATAAGGTAATCAAAAACGTTGATGGATGGTCCCTAAAAAATTATATTTTCAATTTTGTTTAAAATTTGAAAATTATACTAAATTTCTAAGCCCCCCATGTGTAAAAAAAAAAAAAGACATTTTAAAAAAATGATGCCAAAAACGCAGCTTGGGGTGTATTATAAATATTTTGAGTGGAAAACTATTGTTTTTAAGCAAAATTTTTTAAGTTTAAAAATTGGTAAATTTTTCAAAATTTTTATGTTTTTTTTTATTTTTTAAAATAAAAAAGATTTTTTGGACCCCAAAAAATTTTACTATCTTAAAACAATGTGTCCGAGAAAAAAAAATCTCTGAAAACACTGGATAGGGTTTAAAAATTTAAAAAATTATTTCACATAAAGTGCCAAAGAAGATTTAAAAATGGGGCTCTGTCAGAGGGCCAAAAAAACTCCCGGGGTAAGGGTTAATAAAAAAAAGCTTGAGAAGCACTGAAAAAAGGGGTTTTAATTTGTGCCCCGATATCGTGGGGCGTTATCTGCCCAAATTACTTTAATTTATTGGCCCCCGAAAAGGGTTTTTATTAAATGGTGGGTATGACTATTGATTCTTTAAAAACATTAGAAATTTTAAAATTTTAAAATTTTCATAATTTAATTTTTTTTTTTCCCCAAATCAGGGGCTGTATCATCCAAATGTTTCGCTTATCGTACAATGTGTATGAAAAAAACTCTCAAAAAACACATTTTGAATGAAAGATTAAAAAAATTATTTACCAAAAGGGAAAAATTTGAAAAAAAAGGGCGTGGGGCCTAAAATCCAAAATGGTTGTGGCAGTAAGGATAAAAATTTTCCCCCAGGATACTTTCATCTTGGAAGAGGTGTGCTGCTGGGTGTGGGACTTATCAGTAACACCATGGGGGGTCTGGGTGATGACTGTATCATTGTCTGTGTCAGGTTCCTACAAGGTGTCTGGACGTCACTGTCTTTGTCTCCATGGAGGGCTTGAAGTATCCAGAAGAAAATAAGGATCAGTACAGAGATGTCAAGATGGAGGATCTGTATAAGGACGTCAAGGTTGTCTTGATTCTCAAGATAGAGGAGCTGTTCCCGGTGGATGATCGGCCGTTCTCATCTCCAGTTAATAGACATGACTAAATACTAGTCTTATAAAATGGACCTCCGATTATAAACATCTTTCTATAAATCAATATTGCAAGCAAAAGAAGGAAATTATAAAAAAAAAATGTATTATAGAAAATGCATTTTTCTCCACTAATCAGACTTTACCTTCCATCTTCATTGTGAGATTAGGTTACAGCTCCCCATAGAATTCTATGTAGAGAGAAGGGGGAAGTAGTAGGAGAAGCAGAAGTCTCAAATGTATCAATATCCAACTTTCTTTCTATCCATGTGACTAGTAGACCAACAGCTATAGTCTGTAAAGAAGCTTTCTTAGCTCTACAGTCTTCATTATATAATGGTAATAGACTATTTAAATATTATTTTATTCATTCCCAATATTTCCATACTTATTCAGACACTTTTCATCATTAAAAAGCTGTGTTATGGTTATAGAGTCTCTCATGAATTTCTATGAGTCCATACAAGCTTGGATAGTGAGAAGACGCTTGGCAAGGAGTAAGATGCACACCTGGGTTGTGACTTTTCGATTGGATTAACCCTTCTTTCTCAAGCATGAGCACTGGCGGAACTATAAGGGTAGAAGCCGCATTGACTGCTTCGGGGCCCGCCACTTTAGGGGATCCGCCTGCTGCATCCTGCATCAGAACGCCCTGTCCCAACTGTTCAGAGGTGGGAGCATCTGTCTCAGTTTACAAAGCAGAGAGCATTCTGGGTGGCTTTCTCTACACATCAGCAGAAGCTCCTGAACAGTGAGCTCACCTGGGGCTGCCTAATGTCTGCTCCAACTCTATGAAGCCACAGTGTCCTCTCCTCACTGAAGTCTGCCTGGCTGTTCTTCCACCTCCTTCTTCGGGAAGTTCTCTCTGTGTCTAGGTTGGTCTTGTATATATTGGGGGGGCTGTCTCTGGTGGATCCTGTATTATATTGGGGGGGCTGTGCCTGGGGGTCCTGTATTGTATTAGGGCACTGGTCCTGGAGGGTCCTATGTATTATATTTGGGGGTTGTGTCTGGGGGTCCTGACTGTACTATATAGGAGGCCTGTATTATATTGGGGGACTGTGTCTGGTGGATCCTGTATTATATTGGGGGGCTGTGTCTTGGGGGAACTGTATTATATTGGGGGACTGTGTCTGGTGGATCCTGTATTATATTGGGGGACTGTCTCTGGTGGATCCTGTATTATATTGGGGGACTGTGTCTGGTGGATCCTGTATTATATTGGGGGACTGTGTCTGGTGGGGCCTGTATTATATTGGGGGCTGTCTCTGGTGGGGCCTGTATTATATTGGGGGACTGTCTCTGGTGGATCCTGTATTATATTGGGGGACTGTCTCTGGTGGATCCTGTATTATATTGGGGGACTGTCTCTGGTGGGGCCTCCCTGTATTATATTGGGGGACTGTCTCTGGTGGATCCTGTATTATATTGGGGGACTGTCTATGGTGGATCCTGTATAATATTGGGGGGCTGTGTCTTGGGGGAACTGTATTATATTGGGGGACTGTCTCTGGTGGGGCCTGTATTATATTGGGGGACTGTCTCTGGTGGATCCTGTATTATATTGGGGGGCTGTGTCTTGGGGGAACTGTATTATATTGGGGGCTGTCTCTGGTGGATCCTGTATTATATTGGGGGGGCTGTGTCTGGTGGATCCTGTATTATTTGCGGGGGCTGGTTCTGGGGGGGCCTGTTTTATATTGGGGGTGGTTGGGGGATCCTGCATTATATTGGGGGGCTGTGTCGGTGGACCCCCTTTTATTTGGGGGGTTGGTTGGTGGTTCCTGTTTTAAATTGGAGGACTTTGTCTGGTGGATCCTGTATTATATTGGGGGCTTTCTCTGGTGGACCTGTATTATATTGGGGGGCTGTGTCTGGTGGATCCTGTATTATATTGGGGGCCTGTGTCTGGTGGATCCTGTATTTTATTGGGGGGCTGTGTCTGGGGGTTCCTGTATTATTTGGGGGGTGTGTGGGGGGGGCCTGTTTTAAAATTTTTGGGGGGGCGGGTGGATCCTGTTTAATTGGGGGGGCTTGTCTGGTGGCCTGTTTATTTTTGGGGGGCGTGTCTGGGGGCCTGTTTATTGGGGACGTCTTGGGGGACCCGTATTATATGGGGGGGTTCTGGGGTCCTTTTTTTATTTGGGGGGACTGTCCGGGGGTCCTGATCTATCTGGGGCTTTCCTCTTGGTCCTGTTTAAGGGGGGCTGTCTTGGGGATCCTTTTTTATATCGGGGGATGTTTCTGGGTCCTGTATTATATTGGGGGGACGTTTGGGTGGTCCTGTATATATTGGGGTGTTTGGGTGGTTCCTGTTTTATATTGGGGGCCCTTTTTGGGGGGGCCCTACCTGTATTATATGGGGGACGGGTCTTGGTGGATCCTTTATATTGGGGGGACTGTTCTGGGGGTCCTGTTTTATATGGGGGGGCCCGGGTGGATCCTGTATTTTTTTTGGGGGGACTGCTCTGGGGGGGCCGTATTATTTTGGGGGGACGTCTCTGGTGGATCCTTTTTAAAATTGGGGGGGATGTCTCTGGTGGATCCGTTTTATTTGGGGGACTGTCCTGGGGGACCCGTATTTTTTGGGGGACTGTTCGGGTGGACCCCCTGAATTTATTGGGGGGCTGTTCGGGTTGGTCCTGTTTATATTGGGGGGCTGTCGGGTGGATCCTGTATAATATTGGGGGGGCTGTGTCGGGTGGATCCTGTATTATTTTGGGGGGCTGTGTCTGGTGGTCCTGTATATTGGGGGGTTTGTCTCTGTGGACCCGTATTTTTGGGGGGCTGTGCGGGGGGGTCCTGTTTTTTTTGGGGGGGTTGGTCGGGGTCCTGTATTAATTGGGGGTTGTTCTGGGGGTCCTTGTATTATATTGAAAGGATTGGTTCCGGTGGCCTGTATTATATTGGGGCTGTTCTGGTGGACCGTATTATTTTGGGGGCTGTGTCGGTGACCTTATTATTTGGGGGGACTGTTCTGGGGATCCTGTATTATATTGGGGACTGTCTCTGGTGGACCCCTGAAAATTTTGGGGGGGTTGTTCTGGGGGGCCTGATATATTGGGGGCTTTTTCTGGTGGTTTTGTATATTGGGGGCTGTTCGGGGGTCCATTATATTGGGAGCTTTGTCGGTTTTTGGGCCTGTTTAAAATTTGGGGGCTCTTTGGGGGGCTTTTTATATTGGGGTTTGGGACTGTTTTTCGGGGATTCCTGTATAAATATTGTGGGGGCGGTGTCTGGGGGGGGGATTATATGGGGGGTTTTTCTGGACCCTGAAATTTTTAAGGGTTTTTTCTTGGGGTCCCTTATTGTTTTAAAAGGGGAATTTTTTGGGAAATCTTATTTATTGGGGGTTTCGGTGGTCCTGTATTATTTTTGGGGCTGGTTTGGACCCGAAAATTTTTTGGGGCTGTTTGGGGCGCTGTTTTATATTGGGGCGTGTTTTTGGGGGGGCCCTGTATTATATTGGGGGGCTGTTTTCTGGTGGATCCTGTATTAATTGGGGCTGTTTGGTGGATCCTGTATTATATTGGCGGTTCTCTGGGGGGGCCTGTATTATATTGGAGGGCTGTGTCTGGTGGCCTGTATTAAATTTTGGGGGGCTGTTCTGGTGGATACTTTATTAAATTGGGGACTGTCTCGGGTGGTTCCTGTATTATATTGGGGGGCTGTGTCTGGTGGATCCTGTATTATATTGGGGGGCTGTCTCGGGTGGATCCTGTATTATATTTGGGGGCTTCCTGGTGGCCCGTATTATTGGGGGCTGTGTCTGGTGCCGTATATTTTGTGGGACTGTTCTGGTGGATCCGTATTATAGGGGGGGGGGGCTGTCCTGGGGTCCTTTTTTTTATTGGGGGCCTGTCCGGGGGGACCTTTTTTAAATTGGGGGGTGGTCTGGGGACCTTTTTAAATATTTTGGGGATTTGTCTGTGTCTGTATTATATTGGGGGCTGTGTCTGGTGGATCCTGTATTATATTGGGGGGCTGTGTCTGGTGGATCCTGTATTATATTGGGGGCTGTGTCTGGTGGATCCTGTATTATATTGGGGGCTGTGTCTGGTGGATCCTGTATTATATTGGGGGGCTGTGTCTGGTGGGGCCTGTATTATATTGGGGGCTGTGTCTGGTGGATCCTGTATTATATTGGGGGGCTGTGTCTGGTGGATCCTGTATTATATTGGGGGCTGTGTCTGGTGGATCCTGTATTATATTGGGGGACTGTCTCTGGTGGATCCTGTATTATATTGGGGGACTGTCTCTGGTGGATCCTGTATTATATTGGGGGACTGTCTCTGGTGGATCCTGTATTATATTGGGGGGCTGTGTCTGGTGGATCCTGTATTATATTGGGGGACTGTCTCTGGTGGATCCTGTATTATATTGGGGGACTGTGTCTGGTGGATCCTGTATTATATTGGGGGACTGTGTCTGGTGGATCCTGTATTATATTGGGGGGCTGTGTCTGGTGGATCCTGTATTATATTGGGGGACTGTCTCTGGTGGGGCCTGTATTATATTGGGGGCTGTCTCTGGTGGATCCTGTATTATATTGGGGGGCTGTGTATGGGGGTGCCTGTATTATATTGGGGTCTGGTCTCTGGTGGATCCTGTTTTATATTGGGGGGCTGTCTCTGTTGGATCATGTATTATATTGGGGGACTGTCTCTGTTGGATCCTGTATTGTATTGGGGGACTTTCTCTGGTGGATCCTGTATTAAAATTGGGGGATTTGTTCTGGTGGATCCTGTATTCTTTGGGGGGACTGTGTCTGGTGGATCCTGTATTATATTGGGGGCTGTGTCTGGTGGATCCTGTATTATATTGGGGGGCTGTGTCTGGTGGATCCTGTATTATATTGGGGGCTGTCTCTGGTGGATCCTGTATTATATTGGGGGCTGTCTCTGGTGGATCCTGTATTATATTGGGGGGCTGTGTCTGGTGGATCCTGTATTATATTGGGGGCTGTGTCTGGTGGATCCTGTATTATATTGGGGGCTGTCTCTGGTGGATCCTGTATTATATTGTAGGACTGTGTCTGGTGGATCCTGTATTATATTGGGGGGCTGTCTCTGGTGGATCCTGTATTATATTGGGGGCTGTGTCTGGTGGATCCTGTATTATATTGGGGGACTGTCTCTGGTGGATCCTGTATTATATTGGGGGACTGTCTCTGGTGGATCCTGTATTATATTGGGGGCTGTGTCTGGTGGATCCTGTATTATATTGGGTGGCTATTTCTAGGTTGGTCTTGTGTTATATTGGGGGCTGTGTCTGGGGAGCTCCATGTATTAAAGGTGAAATTTGCGTGTTGGTGCCTTAAATTTGGGGGCTTGTCCGGGTGGCCTGTTTTATTTTTGGGGCTTTTGGGACCCTGATTAAAATTGGGAGTTCCCTTTTAAAATATTTGGGGGTTGGGTTCTGGGGGGAGGATTATATGGGGGGTTGTGTCTGGCATCTGTAATATGTTTGTGAGTTTTATATTGGGGGCTCCCTTGTATGTATTATATTGGGGGATTTTTCTGGTGGACCCTGTATTATATTGGGGGCTGTCTCTGGTGGATCCTGTATTATATTGGGGGCTGTGTCTGGTGGATCCTGTATTATATTGGGGGCTGTCTCTGGTGGATCCTGTATTATATTGGGGGCTGTGTCTGGTGGGGCCTGTATTATATTGGGGGACTGTGTCTGGTGGATCCTGTATTATATTGGGGGCTGTCTCTGGTGGATCCTGTATTATATTGGGGGCTGTCTCTGGTGGATCCTGTATTATATTGGGGGGCTGTGTCTGGTGGATCCTGTATTATATTGGGGGGCTGTGTCTTGGGGGCCCCCGGTTTTTATATTGGGGCCTGTCCTGGTGGGCCCCTGAAATTATTGGGGGGCTTTTTCTGGGACCCCTGTATTATAGGGGGCCCTGTTCTGGGGGATCCTGTATTATTTGGGGGGGCGGGCCCGGGGTGGATCCTGAATTATTTTGGGGGACTTGTTTTGGGGGCCCCTTTTTTATTTGGGGGGGTATGGGGGGGGCCTTGTTTTTGGGGGGCCTTAATTGATTTTGGGGGGTGGTCTGGTGGACCCCTTTTATTATTTTGGGGGACTTTATCTGGTTGATCCTTTATTATTTTGGGGGGGGCTGTTTTTTTCCCTTTTTTGGGGGGCCTTTTTGGTATTTTTTTATTTGGGGGCGTTCGGGTTTGATCCTGAAATTATTTTGGGGGGGCGTTCGGGTGGTCCTTTTATTATTTTGGGGGGGCGTTCTGGTGGACCCGGGTATTATTTTGGGGGGCTGTTTCGGGTGGATCCTTTTTTAAAATTTTTGGGAGGACTGTGTTTTGGGGGACCCCCTTTTTTTTATATTGGGGACTGTCTCGGGTTTTGGATCCTTAAAATTTTGGGGGCTGCGTCTGGGGGATCCTGGATTATATTGGGGGCTGTCTCTGGTGGATCCTGTCTTTATATTGGGGGGCTGTTTTTGGTGGGGCCTTATTAAAAGGGGGGGGCTTTTTCTGGGGGCCTTTTATTAAAATTGGGGGGCCCTTGGGGTCTGGGGGTTTTCCTGTTTTTATATTGGGGGGCTGATTCTGGGGGGGCCTGTTTTTTTATTGGGGGGGCTGTTCTGGGGGAAATCCTGTTTATTTGGGGGGGCTGTCTCTGGGGGGGCCCTTTGTATTTATTGGGGGGTTTGTTTTCTGGTGGATCCTGTTTTAAATATGGGGGACGGCCCAGTTTTTTGGGGTTTCCCCTGTTTTAAATTTTGGGGGGGCTTTGTCTGGGGGATCCGTTTTAAATTTTGGGGGGACTGTCTCTGGGGGGGACCCTGTTTTAAAACTTGGGGGCCATTTTGGTGGACCCCTGTATTATAGGGGGGGACTGGGGCCTCAGGGTATGCCCGGGGTAAAATTTTTTTGTGACAAAAAAGAAGGGTAAATAGCCCCCTTTGGGCCCCCCCCCTTGGCGGGAAACGAGTAAACCTGAAGTTAGGTTTGGGTTTGAAAGTATGGGGTTTTTTCCCTTGGGATGGATTTCCCAAATTCCCCCAGTGTAATTTTTGGGGGATATTCATGAGGTTTTAGGGTCTCGGGTTTTTCTTGTATTATTTTTTGTCATTGAAATTTTAAACTGTAAAAAAAAGATTTGGTTTGTATTTACCTTTTTCAATTCTGGTTACCATACATTGAAAACAAGTTTAATTCTTTTTCTTGATCCCTTTCTGACCAATTTGTATGATCTCACAATTTTTTTAACCCACATTTCCCACAATACTTTCAGCACCTCCTTAAAAATGCTTTTAAAGCCACTTACATTCTGAAGATGATTTCCCTTTTTTTTTCCCGAAGAGTTCAGAAGTGGGTAGGAGCCACAAAAAATGTCCCGTTAGTATTAAATTGGGGAACTGTGGGGGAGATTGGGCCTCAAACTCCCTTCCCGAATTTTAATAGTCATTCCCGTAAAAAAAAGTTCCTCTTCCTTCACCTTCCCGAGCCCCCATTTCTTTCTCTGGTAGCGGTCATTTAAGCCATATACAGGGGAAAGGGGGCCTCGGGGCCATAGCCTTTAAAAAAAATTTAAATGGAGGGCTTATTAGATAACTATTAGGTGCCGTTCAAAACGGCTTATTTTTGGGGGCAAATTGGGGCCCCAAAAAACTGGGGCGCCCGATTTGCGCTTCAGTTTCGGGTCCGATCCGTCCAGTCATTACGGGGAATCCACTGCTCTCAAAAGAGAAAAAGTGGCTTCCGCGCTCCTCCCCCTCCTCCTCCGCGGGTGGGAAAGTGGGCCCCTCACAAAAAACCAGGGCAATACACCGGGCCCTGGAAAAAAGGATGGGCCCATTGGGGGGGGCCTCTGTGCCCCCGGCCCCCCCCCCTTAAACAAAGGGGTATTGGGGGGCGGGATCCGGGCCCCCAATTACGGCTTGAATAACCGTGTAACCCCGGCCCTTTTGGTATTTTTCACAGGCTTTTTTCAGACCAAAATTTCAGGGCCCCAAAATTGGGGCAGCAAAACACCCCAAAATACAACCTGTAAAATACGGTAAACCAAAACTCTCATAAAAGATAATTGGAGCAAAAAGGAAGACCCCCCCCCCCCCCACCACCACCTTACCCGCCCTTTTTTAAAGGGACGGGACTGGCCAGCAAAGGGACTTTAAAAAAAACCCTTTTTCTTGCAGTGGGGGTACAAAGGGATACGCCCAAGAGTGTGTGAACATACCCTTTAAAAATTTTTGGTCCTATTTTAAGCTTAAAAATTCCCCCTACTGACCACTTTGCGGGTGTCTGCCAAAAAAAAAAATTTAAGATGTTTTGGGGGCCCAAAAATAATCAAACCCCTCTCTGCACATTATTCATAATAATCATTTTTAAAAATTTCATGTCAAAAAAAAACCTTTAAACAGCTGATACCCACCCTCCCCTACCATTCCGCCTTCCCCCTTGTCCTAAAACTACAGACAATTTTCCCCCCAAACCCTTGGGGCCCCTGACCAAACTCACTGTATGGGGCCCTAAAAAATTTCATGGATCTAAAGCAAGGGGTTTTATGAGGGCTGTCTGGATTTTCCCGTTTCCTGTGTGTTAAATGAGACCCGCTTCATATTTTTAAAATTTTTTGGGTAAAACCAAAAATCCGGGGGCTTTAAGGAGAACAATTTTTCCCAAAACCCCCAAAAAAACCACGAGTGAAGCCCCGGGCTGGAACATAAAACTTCCCCGACATAGAGAATCCCTTTATAAAAAAGTGGGTTTTTTAGCCCTAAAAACTATGACAATGTGGGTTTTTTGTATTGATGGGCCCTTTATCAGGCCCCAGTGTATGAATACACAGAACACATTGCTATGTCTAAGTAAACAGATCTTGTTAAGATTCTCTATATCTGTGAAGAATCCTGACCCAGCAGCAGTGGCGTCACTTGTGGTTATTTAGGATTCAGAAATGATTGTTGGTTCAGTCCTGAGTTTTGATTTGATATTTTCCTCTGTAGTGCAGCAGTGGTGACAGCAGAGTCGGATACAAGATTATTCCCCCAAGAGAGCGGCTCTGATTCTTTCTCTCCCCTTTACTCCCCTTCTTGGATCTGTGCACAGAAATGGCCAAACTTCATCTGGATGAAATATAATATTTTTACAGCTTGAGCTCGGTGCTGGGGACAGGCACTAATAGCTGGTGGAGGAGGCTTCTACAGATTGTTTAGCAGGCACCTTTGTCAGATTCCTCATTGTCCCATATCAGTGATTACTTATAAAGCCAGATTAACACATGCAGTTTTGGTCATTTGTGTTACAGATTCAGCTAGGGACGTAGCTACAGGGCTACCGGGCCCTGAAGTCTAAGGGGGACCAAAAGCCCTCCTGCCACATAGGAAGACACCAGTATTATAAAGACACATGGTAACTGGGGGGGGCCCTATTTCATTCTTTGCACCAGGGCCCAAGAGCTTCAAGTTATGCCTCTGGATTCAGCTTAAGTCAGGGGTCGATTGTAAAGGCAAAGAAAAGTATAAAGGACTTATCCTCCTCTTTTTTCGTATGATCTCCCAGTTTTGTGTTAAAAATGGAATGAAAAATTTGTGCATAGGATAATCCAACCTTACACAGGCTCCAAAGCCCTGACTGCTTCATCCTCCATCCTGCACCTGCCCTCATCCACGCTCTGTACTGAGAGCCTGTAGTGATCAGTGAGTGTGTGAGCCGGACACCACCTAAGATCACTGATTCACAGGCCTCATTATAATCCTTCTCTGGATATTTACTGGATAAAGTGGTGAAAGGCAGCCTGATACTTCACCCAGTGTAGGTGCTGCCTCAACACAGAAATGTAAAACTACAAAAGAACAGCCCAGTGGCCAAACATCACAATCTACTGGTCCTTGCACAGAGAGGAATACTGTGCAAGTGTAATCTGTTTTGCCACCACTGGCTTTGCTCTGCAATTTGTTTGGACATTCTTATATATAAATGTTATAAAATATCAGTATAATTTTAAAGGTTATATTTATAAAAAAAAAAAATAATAAAATCTATTTTATTCTTGACAGGTGACTGTACCAGGAGCTCAAATGGACACATGATATTGTCAGATTTTAAAGCAGATGATGGTGATTTCACACAAGATGAAGGGCACGCTGTGTATCCACATATACCCTCAGCGCTTCCATCCAAAGATCTGTCATCTGATTCTTTTAAGCAGATCTTGTATTCTGATTTACCACAGATTGTTAAGCAAAATAAATTTCAAGGAAGCGGTATAGAACATCAACAATGTCACACAGGAGAGAGGCCATTTTCATGTTCAGAATGTGGCAAATGTTTTGCTCAGAAATCACAGCTTGTGAGTCATGAAAGAATGCACACCGGAGAAAAGCCATTTTCATGTTCAGAATGTGGCAAATGTTTTCCTCAGAAATCACACCTTGTGAGGCATGGAAGAACTCACACAGGAGAGAAGCCATTTTCATGTTCAGAATGTGGCAAATGTTTTACTAGGAAATCACAGCTTGTGAGGCATGAAAGAACTCACACAGGAGAGAAGCCATTTTCATGTTCAGAATGTGGCAAATACTTTACTGTAAAATCAAATCTTGATGTACATGAAAGAACTCACACAGGAGAAAGGCCATTTTCATGTGCAGAATGTGGCAAATGTTTTACTCATAAACCACAGCTTGTTAGTCATGAAAGAACTCACACAGGAGAGAAGCCATTTTCATGTGCAGAATGTGGCAAATGTTTCTGTAAAACATCTGAGTACAAAAGAACTCACACGGAACCATTTTCATGTCAGAATGTGCAAATTTTAAAAGTTTACATGAAAGAACTCACACAGGAGAGAAGCCATTTTCATGTTCAGAATGTGGCAAATGTTTTGCTCAGAAATCACAGCTTGTGAGGCATGAAAGAACTCACACAGGAGAGAAGCCATTTTCATGTTAAGAATGTGGCAAATGTTTTGCTCAGAAATCACAGCTTTTGAGGCATGACAGAACTCACAGGGGAGAGAAGTCATTTTCATGTTCAGAATGTAGCAAATGTTTAACTAGAAAATCACAGCTTGTGAGGCATGAAAGAACTCACACAGGAGAGAAGCCATTTTCATGTTCAGAATGTGGCAAATGTTTTACTAGGAAATCAAGTCTAGAGAAACATGAAAGAACTCACACAGGAGAGAAGCCATTTTCATATTCAGAATGTGGCAAATGTTTTATTGTAAAATATAATCTTGATAAACATGAAAGAACTCACACACGGGAGAAGCCATTTTCATGTTCAGAATGTGGCAAATGTTTTACTGTGAAATCAAATCTTGATAAACATGAAAGAACTCACACAGGAGAGAAGCCATTTTCATGTTCAGAATGTGACAACCATTTTGCTTACAAATTAACTCTTTTGCAACATCAAAGAACTCATACAGGAGAAAAGCCATTTTAGTAAAAAAAAAAAAAAAAAAAAGTTTGCCTTGATTATAACAGCCCTATTAGTAACTTACCACTGCAGCCAATTTTCACTTTGCTGACAGAACTCCATTATTGAAATCTGAAATGTGTCACATTATGTGGAATAACATTTTTAAACTTTATATATGTGATTGAGTGTCTAGTCTCTTGTGACACATTGTACTTCAAGTTAGTAATACATTTTGGTCTGTACAGTCCCTGTTATTTGTGAAAAATCAAAAATTGCCATTTTAAGACAGATATTTATACCACAAAAAATTGTTTATAACTGGTGTT
The DNA here is from genome assembly GCA_025379985.1 of Phyllomedusa bahiana. Lineage (NCBI taxonomy): Eukaryota > Metazoa > Chordata > Amphibia > Anura > Hylidae > Phyllomedusa > Phyllomedusa bahiana. The sequence goes on along the minus strand of JAODAL010011261.1, from coordinate 53,425 downwards.
CTGTCCTTCCTATGTGCAGAGCATAAGCTGACAGGCGGCTACACTTTTTTCCCATCAATTCATTGACTCGGGAGCGATGTCCAAGCTTCAACTGTTATTGCAAGAGATAGTGTGAAACTAAAGGACAGAAAAATAATGCAATGTAATGTAAAATCACAGAGAAAGTGGGATATTTACTCAAAAACAAGAAAACTCAAGACCATACTTACAGCTCATATGTCTACTGTACATTGACAACATTAGGGGCTTATAAACTTAGTAGTAATTTTTCACATTTTCAAGAAATTTGAAACATAGGTATTTGTTGGGACCAGTCCAGTTGTGACGTGGCTTTAAGGGGCCTGTATGTTTAATACCCCCCCAAAAAATACCTCCATCTAAGAAACTCGAAATATTCAGCATTTAGGAAGTTGATTGACTCTAGAGGTTTCATAGAAATTAAAGCAAAATGGAGGTGTAACTTCAAATTTTCACTTTCTTTTTTGAAGATTTTCAATTTTCTTCCATTATTCACTAGAACACAGAAGATATTCAAGTGAACTCAATATTGATTCCAGATTCAGCTGTTTTAGAGATATCCCATATGTGGCCCTAGTGAGATATTTGACTCAACTACAAGTCTCAGAGTAGCAGGAGCACCAACTGGACTTTGGGGTCTCATTTTTATTAGGATTTTCTTTAGGCGCTATTTCAGGTTTGCGAACACCTTAAAGGGGTTTTGCCACAATCTCATTTCATACCTCCTGCTTCCAGCTCTTCAGCTCTGTGTGCTCAGAAGGGGGCGGGTGTGATTTGTTTGAATTGCATATCATGTGACCCAGTCAAATAAAGATCTGTTTATGTACAGAGCTGTGTAGAACTACATTGTAGCTCAGAGGTAAAGTTTTTACCTCCAGACACAGGGTCCTAGGTTCAAATCCCTGCAGGAACCAGATCTGTGGATTTTTTTTCTCTTTGTCAGTGCACATACCTCATTGAGGTTTCTTTTTTTAATTTATTTCCACTGTTTAATTAATTACTGAGGAGTACAGAGGACGGGAGTAGAGTGACAGCACCTGGGGTTGAACACTCAGTAGCTGCCTGAGAGGAGAGGTGATGACCGACAAGCTCTCAGCCCTGGTCGAATCCCCTGGAGACGAGCTGTAAACAATGGAACACTAAAGGAGCAGCTAAAACAAAAATGGTGCAGATTTTTTAATAATAATGAATGGTGAAAATGTTTGTTATTTTATTTGTAAGCTTCTCACGTCAATTTTACTTCATCGCAAAACCCCTTTAAGGTTCTTAACGTTAATAAATACCCTGTGAGACCTCACCCACGTTTAGATGCCATCCTGGGGTTATTTGATAAGTGGGCTGGCACCCCAACATATGTCACAAGGATCACACAGTTTCTGTCAAACATTGACCTTAGCCAGCTTTATTCTTCAGCACAGTTAAACACAGAAACAAAAACAAATCAAGTCATCGGCCATCTGGCCACTAACTCCACACACAGTGAGTCCCTTACTATCTGTGGTCTGGACCTACCATCCAGCACTGTACTCTCCCTGTATGGTATGGGCTTCCCTCAAACCCTGCAGGGTAAGAGCCTCTCCTCTGTTGCTTCCAGCTCCAGGCAGCCAACCACAACCCCTTGTCTTCCTGTAGAACCATGTTTTTACAGACCTGGTAAAACCTGGATCTGGAATGTGGGAATGGCCTCCCACCCATTACTATAGCCATTCCGGGAAGCCAACCCATACGTAGCAGTGTCACAGCCATAATAATGGCTTCCTCATGTGTCAGTAATCTAGCATTACCGACCTTAAACCGCTGGCTTCATCCACCGAGACCAGGCCCCTTGATGGCACACATGTTGCAGACCTCCTGCTGCAACCAATGCCATGACAGAAACCTACGATCTAAAGTTGCTCTGTCACATATCCCCTCCCCCCTTCTGATAAAGACTCAGGGGAACCATGCAACCATATGTGACTAAGGGCAACCTATTCCTAATATCCAAATGGTCTTCTCAGACTACCTGCTTCATATAGATTTCAGCCATGGGCTCATAACACTTGCTCGCCCCACTTGAACAACAGACAGGTGATAGCCACTTTCATTCTGCAAAGTTACAGAGCTGGAGCTTACCCTTACATGACCATTAGAAACATTTGCAATCACAGGAGTATGACCGCCACTTACTACAGGTGCCACGACACATGCACATCCTACAACAAGGATGTCACCACCTTCACACACACGCTAGTAAATTCAGCCACCACTGACAACTGTTATAGAAGATTTATCAGCTACAATGACATTACCCGGCACCTCACCAGTGTCAGAGGACATGTTCCCCTGTGCACACCTCTCACTGGCTCTGTATAGCAGCAGACCCTCTGCAGCAGTGTGTGGAGATGTTTCCTCCACATCCCCTATAATAGTCTCTAAGGGCGACCTCTCAGGATGCCTGGTAGATTTGTCCGGGTACTGCTGACAACCGCTACATATAGGAAACCCTTGCCCTTTACCTGGCCTTCATTACTGGGCACTTCTTTATGATCTGAGGATTCTAACACGCTGGCATACACCTCACTAGGGTCTGGGCACACCCTCTAAATACTAGTCTCCTCATACACTGCAGGAGAGCAATCACATTTATGGTTTGCCTTTTCCCTTTCAGGCAACACATTCGCCGTGTTCACACTAGAACATGTAAGCACCTCTCTGGGACCAACAATAGCAGAACATAGCTGGTGGCTGTCCACCACATTAGCTGCACCAGAATCTGTAGCAGTAGCATTACTCAGGTTGCTACCAATCACTGGATACACATTACCTGCGCTACCTGTACTGCTGTCCACCATTACCACTAGGGTCGCATCTGCAACTTGAAAGTTACCATCATGTTCACACAGTGCTATACACATTTGCCAGCAGGAAACCAGACACTTGACGCATAGCAGCAAGGAACTCGTAACCATAAGTTTTTACAACAGGAGCTGCAGAGGATACCTGGTTGCTATGGGCAACCACATTAGCGCCACTTAAGATTGTAATGGTGGCACATTTCTTCGGATTGTCATCAACCACAGGACACACATCCTCTGCGATACTCCTAGCACTGTTAACCACGACCTCTAGAGGCGTACTTGAGCTAGTTTGCACTACTGCTGTGGTCATCATTTCTTCAGCAGCTAGTTCACACTCTGCATTTACTTCACACATGGCTTCTAGGGGCACACCTGAGCTACACCCTGCTATTGCTTTACCTGCAGTGGTTTTGGCAGCTATTTGGTAGATGAAGCTGACTCTGTGCCCCAGCTACCCTCCTGCTCAGACTGTGTGACATAGCTATTGGTTACAGGTACATTTCAAGTCCACATACAACAGTCTCAGTGCACTCAGGTCTTTTCTGATTTGGTAGCATATCTTTACTTCTGTTTAGCCCAGCCAAGTTCCCACATAAATCATGGCCAACAGTCCCACAGCATCTAACAAACCCTCTTGGAGCAGTCTTACCAGGTCCATGACGGGTCTGCACTCCGGGTATGACGTTTGAATACAGTCTGAAACTCTCTTGGTGACTGTCCATGTCAGCCAGGGGTGAAGCTCCATCCACCTGCAACGCTGGAACTTGGGGCGACAACCTCTCTGGCCTCCTAGTGATAGGACAATCAGAAGCCATTCTTGCTGCTCTGTGGCACCTCCAACAAGGCTCCTCCTGCTGCTGAGGTTGGGTTCCTCTAGCAATGACCGCTAGCAATTAACTTGTTGTGTTTGATGTTGTAACGCTGGTTGTTCAGTCTCTTTGAAAGCTTCAAACACAACAAATTAATTCATAGTCTTCCCAGGCACTTTGTTAATGTACATCCAGATGAACATGTTACGTTTAATATTCAACCGATTGAACAAATCTCTATATCCGTTCCCAATCGACTAGCGAGGCTATCCGAGAGGGACATTTTTTGGATTTACAAACTTAATGTCATGGGGGATGGCGCGGGTGCCCGTGGCCACCTCCCTGCCAGCAGGGGGTCCGGCGTGGGTGCCGGGGCTGCCCGCAACCATCCCCCTGCTGCCCGGGTCCCGGCTCACTTACCCGTCCACGCTCCTGTGTACGCTGCTCATGCCTGTCCTGGCGCGCGCGCGCGACGGCTGGTCTGGACTTAAAGGGCCAGTGCACCGGTAACTTGGTCAATTGCCGTCCGCTGGTTCTATATAAGGAATACGCCCCAAGCACTCTGCCAGATTGTTGGTGTGCGTTGCCTATTTTTGAGAGTGTTAGAAGTCCTGTCTGGTTACCCGTGTACCAGTCCATAACGCTACGTTTCCTGACCTTGCCCGTTTGCTGCCTGTCCTGACCGTCTGCCTCTCTCTGACCACGAACCTCTGCCGCCTGCCCTGACCTCCTGCCTGTCCCCGACTACGTCTCTGGATTACAATTCTGTACCATGCATTACCCCGGCCGCCGTCACGTCAGGGGTAGCGACCTGGTAGCCTCACGCCGCAGCAAGTCCATCCCGCTTTGTGGCAGGCTCTGGTGAATACCGGGGGCTACTTAGACTCCGCTCCCTGGCGTGGCTTAACTATCATCGGTTGCGGTGGTCCAGCAAATCCACGGAACCCTTACACTTAACCCTCTAATTCCAAATGGACTGAATGAATTACAAGAGTTAATTATGTAAATTACTTATGTAAATTAGGTGATTATGTAAATTTTTACCTTTATTCCTTGTTATCCTGAAATTATTGTGCTTCAAAATATATACAGTTGTGATTTTTAGTTAATGATTCTCTTTTAGATATATTGCTACTTTTATTCTTTTTTATGGCATTAAGATTTTTAAGATCGTGATTTGTTCTCGCTAAGTAGATGTAACCGTTACACTGAATGAAGCTACTATGGGTTGATACATTGTTTTAAGTTGGTTTTCTAACAGTTTTTTATATATATGTAAGTTTTGTTACAAGTATTGATATTATACTTTTACAATGGTTTGAAGTTTGGATTTTTGAATACGGTACCGCTGAGCCCCGTTTTGACTTCGTGGTTCTTTTAAATTGCAACATGTGTACTCGGAATCTGTAACCTGAGGAGGCGAGCTCGTAGCTGTTCGCGAAACGCGTTGTTCTGTTTAAATATAATAAAACATGACACTAATATAGTGGTGTATGCCCACGTGTCATTTGTTTAAAGTTGGACCCCCTAGCGCTGCATATTCTCTTCTAATTCCTTGTGATAGAGTTTTACTTACATGACAATGATTAGTATGTAGATTGAAGTCTGTACTCTGGTGAGTTCACTGTTCCGAGGCTTTTGATGTGAGGTCCTAAGTAAAATAGGGCCAAATTAGAACAGCAAAAAGCAAAAACACCCAGAGGTATGGAAGCGAACATGAACTAGGAATACTCACAGCAAATAATAAACATTATAAAATGTATGATTAGAATAAAAAGAGCCACCATTACCTATTTAACCATATTCTGCAAAATATAAAGAAAAAACATTAAAATAAAATGCATATATATGCATTTGCATATGAAAAAAAATATTAAATGCATATATCTATAGACATAAATGTGCATTTGCATTTAATATTTTTTGTATATTTTTGTATATTATGGTTAAATAGGTAATGGTGGCTCTTTTTATTCTAAGCATATATTTTATCATCTTTATTATTTGTTGTGAGCATTCCTAGTTCATGTTAGCTTCCATACCTCTGGGTGTTTAGACAAATGTGGGGAATTGTCCGAGATATATTGCAGTTAGTATTATCCCCTTTTTATGTTTACACTAGTCTTGTATTTAACTCAATGCATAATCTGAGCATGCTCAGTACTAATTAAAAATATTGGCCGCCATCTTTGTTACAATATTTTGCGCCTTATCAGTAGAGGCGATTTTGCTTCTGGTGACCTACTTCCAGTCATGTCACTTCCACACTATAATGAAACTGCCATGCTCAGTTTACTACATGGGAAGTTGAATCAGATGGGACTCTGCTTTGTTTAAGAAAGGTAATCCCCAGTATCCCTGTCAGGAATGTATATCTTATTTGGCCGTTAGGGACATTTATAGGAGATTTTCAACCTTCTCATACCTAATCTTTGTATTTATGGCACTGAAAACACCAGGATCTGTGGACATATGTACCTATAGGTTTGACGCATTGCTGGTCCCCTGGTATATTCATTTTATGCGCTATTAGTGGGCATTTATGTTAAATTTATTGATATAGCCCCTGAGGAACCATTTAAGATATTCCGCATTGGGGAAACATGTTGGGAATAGACAGGTGCACCTGTCCTTTTGCTATATCTATTTTGACTTTCTGCCTTTTGCTGTTCCAATTTGGCTTTGAATTACTTAGGACTTTACATCGTGTGGGACCGCCCTTTTCGGGGTGACTACCATGCCAGATAGGTAGGGCATAACAGGGTTATATTAGGGATTTAAAGGACCACGTTTCTTGATAACCAGGAATGGTGAACTCACCAGAGAACAGATTTTAATCTATGTGCTAATTGCTGGGTCATGTGAGTAAAATTTCTACCACAATCTTCTGGTCTCTATTTGCCCTGTAATGATTGTTGGAAAATTTCCACAAACCACATAGTGGCCATTGTATGTATCCAAATTATGCATCACTATTGATCTGTTTTTTCTTAAACTGTCTTTCCTTGGGAGAGTCGTGTTTAAAATTTTAGATTTATTAGCAGTAACTTTAAAGTTACTAAAAGCCCCAAATTTATGAAGTTATTGAAGGATATTAGGAAATGATACCATTAAAAGATAATCCATATGTAAAGTCAGTATATGTACCTATCAACATCATGTAAATGTTAGAATTCCATCTCCATGCATTTGCTTGAGGTTCCATAGAAAGTACATAAAGAAGCAGAGATGGGGAACAACCCTGTCAGCTTCCATTTCTGATAGAAAAAAGAGGAACTATCACTAGACTAGACGCAAATAAAGCGTAACCTTTACTAAAGTCTAGTCTAGTCCAGTGATCTAAGCTCTAAATTTCTTAATGCTTTGTTTTTGGCTTGGAGTGGCCTTAACTATCTCTGTGGATTTATTGTTAGAAAAAAGAGGAAGACAGTTGACCGTTAACCCCAATTTAGGCTGAGGGGTGGGAAGAAAGAGCCATAATAGAATCTAAGGGCGACATGTATGATTTATGGCGCTTAGATGCCAATTTTTAAGCACATTAGAATAGCACAGAATGCTCCTGAATTTATTAACCTGTTCTACTGCATGCGCATTCTAGCGCTAATACAGCATTTCTAGCTCAGGTAAACCACTTTGAAAGTGCTCTACCTGTTCCAGCAGTAATGTGCCTTGAATTGCCGTACTGAAGATATAAATATGTAACTTCGTACGGTTCTAGTGTGCCTCAGCTCCTGCTTGCCCCCGAATTCAGGCGCTTTACAAAGTGCCACGGACGCTCTGTAATGTGCCTGATATTGGCATGTAGGAGATTTTAAACTATAGTGAACGGGGCTGCGCTAGATGTCGGGCTGAAAAGATGCCAGACTTCTGGTGCAGCCACGTTCATACATGTCGCCCTAAAAGTCTAGTCCTTATCCCGATATGATTTTGTATCACTCAAAGACAATCCCAACTAACCCTATGAGAAGAAGCATGTCGGGACTCCCTTCACCCGCACATGTGACACAACGTAAAGCATCCTTATTGTATTATCTCGAGCTCCTCTACCCTGTAAAAACCCCACTTGATCAATGTGTATAATAGAGGGGAGTAGAGGTTTCAGGCACTAATCAATCATTTTAATATATAACTTTAAATCTATATTAATAAGGGAGATGGGTCTATAATTCCCACAAAGGGTCGGATCCTTCCCGGGTTTAGGGATGGGATGACTGATATATCAGCCAGGAGGGATTGCAGGGAAAGGGACACTGAGGAAATCAAGTTATACACCGTGAGGAAATAAGGATCCAGCAGGTCTGAGATGGATTTACGAAACCTAGTGGAAAGACCACCTGAGCCCGGGCTTTTCTTAGTCTTTAAAGGGGTTTTCTAATTTCAAAAATCATAGTTCAACAGGTGGGGATGAAAAATCTAAGCTTGAAGGCCCTTGGTTACCATAAGCAAAGTGCTATGGATTAGGAGAATGGGCCGTTTGTTTAATTGTTGGAAGTGAGAGAGAGCTCCGGTCAGGTTAGGGCCAGGTCCTGCGCCCGGCCGTATTAGGGAACGCGCATCTGAAGGATTAGTAGGGGAAAGGCTGTGTATGGGAGGGAGCAGGGACATGTATGCACGGAGATGCACACCCAGGTGTCGCCCCCGGTCGTAGTGGGGGACGGGCATGAGACGGAGTAGCTGTGCACTGGAGCAGCAAGCAGGCGACGTGTGCGGCGCTCGGTTTTGTCCAATAATGACAAAAGCCAATGTCTAGTGTTTGTTTACTCGATAAGGACAGGGTCCAAACTAGACCACTTGCAGGCCATCTCCAAGTCCCCGACCTTATGAAGCAGGCTCTCTATTTCTGTAGATCTGGCTTTTTTAAGATGGTATACATGGGATATAAACACGCCTCTAAAAACACATTTTAGTGCTTTCTATTGTAAAGGGATAGAAGTATAACCTGATTTATGATCAGAGAGGAAGTTAGAGATGGTCTGCCAAACATCAGACACCTCTCAGGAGGTTGTCTTTGAGACAAAACGATGGTGGAGATGGAGAGGGAGGAGAGAAATGAACCCCAAATTGAAGCATGGTTCCATCAAACAATGGAAACCCCAAGAAGGAAATAATCGATCTGGCTATAGCATTATGAACAACTAAATAGAAGCGATAGTCCTTCATATTAGGTCATGTCCCCATGACACGGGTTTGCTGCCGTTTCAGGCGGTTTGCAGTTTTGCAGACAGTCTGAAAAAACGGCCGCAAACAAGCACAACGGGCTTCTATGGAAAACCCGTGCAGCAGTCCCTATTGCACGGGTTGTCATACTGCCGGCCGCCCGAAAAACATTGTGCTTGCAGATTCTTCCGTCCAGTTTTCGGACAGAATATATGCATGTGAATGTGAAGGGGGAGGACTCATCGCGAATAAAAGCCGCCCTACGCCCTCCCCTCCTGTGGCCATGGGGACGGCACTAAAACAGGGCAGAATAAACCAACCGGCATTTGTCCATTGCCGTGTAAACCTTAGGGTTTAGAAGGCACCAGGTATCTACTAACTGAAGACCTACTAAAAGTCGTCCAAGTCCCAGAGACACCGAGAAATGTATAGATGACTTACCGGAAGTCTACTCCCAGAATAATCAGAGATTTTCCTGCTAAATTCTTGAGCAGGTGCAGAACTACTTTCCCAAAGGAAAACTGTCCCTGGTTAGGAAAATAAATATTTGCAGTGATTATGGGAAGCTGTGGTTATGTGCAGGAAAAGAAAGTGACCCTAAGGATCAATGTAAGTGTCCATCCCCTGAGAATAGAAGGACTTATGGAAACCAAAACCGCGTTAGAGAAACCTTGCGGGTTTGTACTTTGAAACCAAGTGGGAAAGTATTTATTGATACAAGTAGATGTATTTGAGGACCTAAAATGAATCTCTTGGTGAAGAAGGATAGGTGTTCTACGTGTATAATAGGCATATATGATTTGACTCCTTTTTCAGGTTCGTTAAAGCTCTTCACATTGAAGGAGCATATTTTGGATCAGCCATGATTTAATGGAAAGAAGGGATGGGGAAAGAAAGGCTAAGGAAAGGAAAACAGAAATGGAGGATAAGGCAGAAGACAGACTGAATGAATGAGATGTGGGAGAGATGAGAAGACAGCAATATGGACAAGTAACACATCGATATGAAAGAGATCAAACAACTTTGGATAGAGAGAGAGCAGGAAAAGCAAGTCATCAAGAGGGCGACTAGTGAGGGCCACCGCCTCCACCACATCAAGTAATTCAAAGAGGAGAAGAAACTCTGATACCTAATATAATAATAATAATGAACAAATGTAAGAGGTGACCATATACCCTCAATCGATCAAAATCCAAGAAACTGTAGACTTAGACCTGAGCATTAGCATTGTCCAAACCAGGGGTGGGCAATTAATTATCCCATGGGGCCACATGATAAAAACATAGGGTGAACGGGGAAAAAATTGTTTTTTGGGGGATTATTTTTGTAGAAACTTACTGGGGGATGTATCTATATACCTGCCTTACTCATGGTACACAGTAAGGCAGGTATATACAGCTCTCCTAAGTAAGATAGGTATGTAGATGTATGTCCGCTCAGTCTGGCAGGTATATACAGCTCCCCTCAGTCAGTCAGGTACATAGATACAAAAGTTAATTAGGCTGTGCACATCTAAAATATATTTTGAAAAACGTAAACATAGGTGCACACTGAAAGGCAATAGCATACATCTAATACAAAAATCAGTGGCACACTAAAAACTAAGTGGAGCATCAAGGTATATAGGAATATTGGAAATGCATTACTGCTAAGGAACATATGAAAAACCTGGGACTCTTAGTTTACAGTTTTTGATCAAAGATTGTAATAAGCTCACCTCCCAATAGCGTCAAGGGGATCCCAGAACTAGGACTCCTAGTGAGGTAACATGTTAGTGGTTAGGGACTCACCTGTTCTGGGATCCCCTTGATGTTTTGGTAGGTGGGGCTTATTACAATCTTTGATCAAAAATGTAAACTAAGAGTCCCAGGTTTTTCATATCTTCCTTAGCAGTAATGCATTTCCATATTCCTAAATACTTGATGCTCCATAGTTTAGGTGCCACTGATTTTTGTATTAGGTACATAGATACAGCTCCCCACAGGCAGGTATATAGATAGGTTCAGCTCCCCTCAGGCAGGAACATAGATAGGTTCAGCTCCCCTCAGGCAGGAACATAGATAGGTACAGCTACCCTCAGGCAGGAATATAGATAGGTACAGCTCCCCTCAGGCAGAAATATAGATAGGTACAGCTCCCCTCAGGCAGGAATATAGATAGGTACAGCTCCCCTCAGGCAGGAATATAGATAGGTACAGCTCCCCTCAGGCAGGAATATAGATAGGTACAACCCCCCTCAGGCAGGTATCTAGTTATTTAGGGCTCCATACAGGCAGGTATATAGCTAGTTAGGGCTCCATACCGGCAGGTATATAGTCAAAGCTCCACACAGGCAGGTATATAGCTAGTTAGGGCTCCATACAGGCAGGTATATAGTTTTTTTTTTTTAATCAACAAATAAACTTTATTGAGATAAGTTATCAGGTATATATGCACATAAAATAAAATAAAATTTTTTAAAAGGAGCAAATTACAAAACATGCAACCGGATGTAAATATACAATTACAAAACATGCAACCGGATGTAAATATACAATATCAAAATAGCAAACATACATACTGTGATGTTAACATCGGTAAGTCCCATGTACATTTGACAAGAGTATAGTGAAATGTAAATCAAAGTAACTCAAAACCCTGATATCAATACATGAGGAGACAGAGAATATAAACCCTGCAACATGCAGGAACTAACAGTCAGCCATCAGCTAAAAGAAAAAGCAAGTAGATAGTGAATAGCATCGTTATAGGTGCGTCTATGAGATGAACCACACTAAAGAAGTATATGTGACAAAACAGTCAGCCATTACAATGGCTCCATGCGCATGGATAATTGTTAGGGGACCACAACTTCGCATAAAAGGACCACAGAGAATTCCTCACTGGATCCACTGAGCGTTACTGAAATCACTAGACCATTAAACTGTGCTAAGGGCTGGGAGGCCCTTCGTATGACAAGGCCGATAAACCTTGCAACGTGCCGGTGGCATTCATCCAACCACCCCAAATTTTGTCAAACTTGCTCAGACAGTTTATGTGTCTAAATAGCCATTTTTGGTGCGGTAGGGTGCTATTGATTAATCCTTTCCATTCCCCTATCGAGGGAGGTCCAGAGGCCAATCAGGATTTAGCAATAGCCTTTGTAGCAAAGAAAAGCGCTTCCACCACAAACGAGTGCTGGTATCTCGAGACAAGACATTCAGGTTCTGGTCCGAATAAACAGACCATAGCAGTGAGCGGAACCGGGCACCCCATTGTATCATTTAGAAATCGGACTACCTGAGCCCAAAATCCCAACACCCTGTGACATGACCAAAGGAGGTGGAAAAAGGTGCCAGAAGTCAGGCGACTTTTTGGACATTCGTCAGTGTACCCAGTTCGGAATCTACCAAGTCTAGAGATGGAATAATATGACCTATGGAGAATATACAGCTGCGTCAGTCTGTCATTGTAGTTTGAGGACACATGCCTAGGTGAAGATACACACAGTTCCCAGGACTCATCTGTCAGAGGACCCATGTCGGTCTCCCATCTTTGTCTAAGCACGTCCAGTCCCCCCTCGCTGACCTTGGGTGAAAGAAGAGCATAAAAACAGGATACTACATGTTTGGAGGGCGGGGAGAGAAGCATGCGTCGGAGTGGGAACTGGTTAAAAGTCACATCAGAGTGGCCAAACTGTGACGTGATGGCATGTTTAATCCTCAGGTAGGGGAAGATTTGCGAAGGCGGTAAATTAAATTCCTCTTGCAACTCTGGGTATGGCTTAATGCCCAAAGTGGAGCAGATTTGGGATAAGTGCCAGATACCCCTAGCGTTCCATCCCAACTCGTGGGACGTACTAAACAGGCCAGGTAAAGCTCTGTTGTACCAAAGTGGGGAGTATTGATCAAAACCCTCCGTGTAGTATAGCGCGCGAACCTTCCTCCGGACAAGAAGTGCCTGCCGTAGAATTGGATGATCACACAGATTACCCCCGGAGCAAGCCAAGCCGCAAAACAGGAGGTGAAAAGGGTGGAGGTATTTACGGTTAAAGGGGGAAATGATTAGTGTTTGGACCCGCAGCTCCTCCTCGGAACCCCATCTGGCAAGATGAGACATCTGGCCAGCTAAATAATAAGCTTGAATATTCGGGAATGCAGCTTCCCCCTCGTCCCATGGGGCTGTTAAATGTCTAGCTGCTATGCGGTGTCTCCGTCCCTGCCACACAAAGGAAAGTAATGTACCTCTGATCCTATCCAACAAGCGGGTAGGTAAGTACATCGGGGCTTGCTGAAGAGTATATAAGATTTTCGGCAGGAGAGCCATTTTTACCAAACTAATCCGGGCCGCAGTGGACAACCTAAGTTTGCCCCAGCTATTTACCCTGGCCTGTAGATACGTAATAAGAGGGGTAAGGTTCAAGGTTTCAAATTCTTGAGCGGATCTAGATACTCGCAACCCTAGATAAGTTATGCTGGATGTCCAAGCCAGCGGGGAGGCAACTGCGCTCTCTGCGGGAACAGACATGTCTATCGGGAGAATATTAGATTTGGACCAATTTATCATTAGCCCAGAAAGAGCTCCGAATTCCGTAATGACTAGTAGGGTAGTATGTAATGACTCCCGCGGGTCCAACAAATATAGCAGGGTGTCATCTGCATATAGACTGATTTTTTCACATATGGGGGGGCGCACTAGGCCTTTGATCTCAACATGGGCCCTAATTCTGATTGCTAGAGGTTCCACTGCCAAAGCAAAAAGCAGTGGGCAACCCTGCCTGGTCCCCCTACTTAAGGGAAAGGGGTCAGAAACCCACCCATTAACGGTCACCCTGGAGGTAGGATCCGAGTATAAGAGTTGCACCCAATTTATAATTGCTGGACCAAAGCCAAACCCCTCCAAAGTTAGAAGCAGATATGACCATTCGACAGAATCGAAGGCCTTGGCCGCATCCAGAGAGACCACGATCCTGGATCCCAGCTCGTCATGCACCGCCTGTAAATTAGTATACAAGCGCCTCAAGTTCAGGGCAGTAGACTTCCCGGGCATAAAGCCCGTTTGGTCTGGATGTATTATAGATAGGATAACACTGTTTAGTCATTTGGCAAGTAATTTAGCCAATATCTTAATGTCTGTTTGGAGAAGTGAAATCGGGCGGTAGGAGTCGCAGTGCAGGGGGTCCTTACCGGGTTTGGGAAGGACAACAACTATCGCCTCACGCATAGATACAGGCAAAAAACAATCCCGAAGGACAGACTGATAGACCTCCAGCAACTGTGGGGCAAGGATGGCAGCATATTCCCTGTAAAATTCAATGGGGAGACCATCACTCCCTGGGGACTTGGAGGGCTGGAATGACCGGATAGAGTCTACTATCTCCTGTTCTGTAAGGGGGCTGTCCAGACGGGCTCTGTCCTCCGGAGACAGGGACGGAAGGTCAAGGGCAGACAAATATGATGTAATCTCTGCGGGTGTGGCCGTAATGTGAGAAGAGTATAAATTCAGATAGTAAGTGCGGAAGGCGTCGAGGATGGGCAGGGGGTCCCGAGTCCGAGTCCCATCTGAAAGAGCCAGTTCAGGAACCACAGGAGGTACAGTGGTGCCTCGGGCCATACAAGCCAAAAGCCTGCCACATTTTTCCCCATGCTCAAAATAAGATTGTTTACTAAAGAAGGCTTTTTTCTGGGCCTTAAAGTACAAACATGTGTGATAAAGTCTGACTTTACACAACCATTCATCCTTGTGGGCCCCAGTAGGGTCTCTAGTGTAGCGCAATTCTGCCTCCGAGACATCCCTGGCCAACCGCAGCTCCTGGTGCTCAAGCCCTTTTTTGAGGTCATTAATTGCTGTAGTCATAACTCCCCTCACAACTGCTTTAAACGCATCCCCAGTTATCCCAACTGACGCTAATCCCGAATTTTCACTAAAATATGCCTGCCACTTGTCAAGAAAGTAAGGCGCTGGCGGGAGGATTGTCAGCCAGAACGGATTTAGCCGCCATTTGCTTCGCGGGGGTACGTTATTCAGTTGAAGAGTCAACATGCCAGGCGCATGGTCTGAGATAGATCTGGCCAGATACCTCACTGAGACGACAGTCGGGAGCAGAGGCGCTTGTATCAGCATGAGATCTATACGCGATAGTGCATTAAATTGAGGGGTAAAACAGGAGTATGTATGAGTTGTCGGATGGTACGTGCACCATGCATCCCTAATGTCGAAGTCAGTTAGCAGAGATTGAAGGGGCGAGGGGCCAGGATTTACCGGGGAGGAGCCATCTTGCACCATTCTGTCCAAATGGCTATCCCAAGTGCAGTTGAAGTCGCCCAACCAAATACTAGGCATAGATGGGTATGTGGTTATAATCCCCAAAAGTTCCCTAACTATCGCAGAAGAATATGGGGGTGGGACATAGACCCCTATGATAATAAAAGGAGCATGAAATAGATGGCATATTAGAACTACATATCTGCCGTCTGTGTCTATTATTGCTTTGGTGATATTAAAGTGTACTGCCCGATTGATGAGAATCGAAACCCCCCTGGCACTGTTTGTAAAAGTTGAATGATATGCCCACCCAAACCACGGTCGACCTAGCAGTGGTAGCCTATCGGGAATCGTGTGAGTCTCTTGGAGACATACTATGTCACACTTTTGTGATTTCCAGTATTTAAAAACTAACGCTCTCTTGATGTGATCGTTTTAGTCCCCGAACATTCCATGTTAATAATGAGATCCTACTGTTCGCCATTGTATAAGAGTAAAAATGGGAGAACAATGATGGACAGAGGTCCCGAAAGGACGTTGTACAGTCTCTATGATGACACCAAGAAGACACATCAGATGGCTGACAATAAAAACCCCAACAAAACCCAATTCCCACCCTACTTCGCTACAACATGTACGAAGTGTTGGATCCCCAAACAATCCCAACACGTAAGAACCGCTGATAAACATGTAATGATGTAACCTAAAAGCAGGAACAGTATAAGGAGCCAGGGGTCCCCTAGGGACTGATATAGGCACAGAAGACATCCTAACATTTAGCGCTAGATATTCCAGACCTATCTGACAGATAACACCTAGCATAAGCAGACAGTTAAACATCTATTGGCACAGATATCTGGTTAGAAGAGAGGGAGGGAAAGGAAGGGAAGGAGAAGCGGGAGAAGGAAAAAAAAGGGGGGGGGTTAGGCAGGAGAGGAAGAGTAAGGAAAAAGAAGGAAGATGGTAGCGGAGAAGTGAGAAAACGGGGGGTAAGAAAGGAAGAGAGACAAATCAATTGCCAAGAGCCAGCTAGCATCTTATTGACATACTATAAGCCTATGAGATTCACCCCACCGAGGCCTCACACCATCAATCAGCTGCTGGGCCAGGAGGGCGGCCTCTCACCGGCGGCCGGGCCTCCAGCCAGTCTAGGGTCTCTTGGGGGGTGTTGAAGAAGAAAGTCTTGTTATCTGAGATCACTTTAGGCTTAGCTGGGTAGAGCATAGCGTATTTAATATTACGCTCCCGAAGTTTCTGCTTCGCGGTAGAACACAACGCTCTCTTTTTTTGGATATCGATAGAGAAGTCAGGGTAAACTAAGACCTTGGCGTTACCCATAGCTATGGGGCCCTTTTCTCTAGTGAGCCGAAGGACAGCGTCTCTGTCCCTGTAGTTTAACAATGTGGCAATGAACGTGCGAGGAGGCGCCCCAGGTGGGGGAGGCTTAGGCAGATTCTGCAAGCACATTCCACCGCGAACATCATGGAGAATTTGTCCCTGCCGAACGTAGAAATGAGCAGATTTTCCAGGAATGAGTCCGGGAAAGGGTTTTCCGACCCCTCTGGGAGTCCGACAAACCGTAAGTTACACCTACGCAGTCTATTTTCCTGGTCATCCAGGTGTTGATGGAGTCTTAAGATGTGACGTTCAGCGTCCTCAACTCGACGGGTCAGAGGGGAGGTCTGGTCCTCCAAGTTGCTAACCCTGTGTTCTACCTCCGTTACTCGCTCGCGTGTTTTTTGCGCATCGTGTCTTAATAAGGATATATACACTTTGATTTCTTCGATGCGGGTGGTCAGGGTAGTTTGGCACTTGTGTATGGCAGCAAGGACCCTCAGGGTTTCAGGGCTTATAGGCTCAGTTTCGGAGGATTCTGAGGCGGATTCTGTTTGCACATCTGAAGGTAACTCAGAGTCCGTGCTGGTGGTACATTCAGACCTGCGGTATTTGTCTAGTTTCTCCAGCGCCTTGGAAGATGGCAGGACAGGTGCCATGGTCTATTACTTCAGGAACTTGACAGAAAAAATTCCAGAATACCTGCTGATGGTGGAAGAAGATAGTAATCTAGGATGACCGGAGCACAATGGGGACCCCCAGACACATGGAACCGGTTCGGAAGTTGGCTACATCATAGAAGTCCCAGTCCCGATGCACGGGCACCTATTTTTTGAGGTATCAGAACAAACAACAACATGTGACCTGTCGGGTGTTGGTACATTATTACACCAACAGGAGTGCGGGGTATGGCTATTTACACAAGCCCAGTGGTTATTACAGGACCACAGGGACCGGCCAGAGGTCCAGGACGCCAGTCTCTCACATGTGGCGGTCTTAGGGCCCGAAACAGCAGTAGAGGCGTATGGGTCAGCAGGTGCTTTAGCAACCGAAGTTAATATCCGAAAGATGAATCAGGATAACAGGTATTTAATATGCGGTGGATTGGCAGTTCCAATATACATATAGCACTCAATTACAGGCTGTCTCCTGTATGCGCCGCCGCAAGAGGCCACAAGATGGCAGCACAGTTCCACGCCTGCATTAATGTAGAGCAGAGGCAATGAACAGTTAACCCCTTCAGGTTCCTAGCGGATATCTGGGACTTGGGTACGCGGCAACACAGGGGCAAAGTCCAAGCACGCATAAATTAACCCACAGGGGTGGACTCCGGCTATGCAGGATATGGGACAGCCATGTAGCAAGAAAATGGCTGCCTTACATGTGGGCCTAGGGCCATATAGATCCAGCAGAGGTGCGGTACTCATGATCCCCCAGCTCGGGCTGTAAGCATGTTGTCGCCACTCCGCATCCCCGGTGCCTTCGGTTGTATCCCCGGCGATACTGCAGCGCCTGGACGCCAGCTCTTCAGCAGTTGGAGTCGCCGTGTGACCTCCCTAAGCAGGAGCAGCAGGCTGTGCTGCTGGCTGTCTTGGGCTGGAAGCAGTCTCCCTCCGGCGCGACGCTCCAGAGCCGCCTGTGCCCAGGTTCCCGGCAGGACACTGACTCCGCTTTAGGTCCCAAGGGTGTAAGGAGGGCCCGGGAAACACCCGGACTGCCGCTGTATTGCAAGTCCCGTTGCCCGGCACGCCGACCTCTGCAGCCTCCTCCTCGCTGCGTTATGCCCGTCGTTCCCAGCACAGGAAAGGGAGCCGCGACACTCACGCAGCGTGCCTGGGTCGTGTACCGGGATATGGCGCGGGCAGCGGGAAGAGGCGTCCCCGCTCCGGGAACTCAGCTGACCGCCGGCAGCGCCATAAACTCCGGCAGGTGCCTCCTGGTCCTCTCGCCACTCCGACACCGCAGGCTGCTTGGCGGGAAATCACGGCGCCTACTCTCCAAGATGGCGGGCCCTTACTGAGTTAGCCGACCAGGTCCTCACGGCCTCCACGGCCCCGTCGCTCCGCACCTGCACGGACCAGGCACCGCTCCTTCACAGTAGGTAGCTGCTTCCCTCCGACCTTGTACAGTGTAATTTTAAGCAGGATAAAGCAGGATTTTACGGTCGTGATGGCCGGTAGAAGCGGGAGCTCCTGTAGCACACGTCTGGTCTCCTCAACGGCTAGGCCACGCCACCCCCAGGCAGGTATATAGTTAAAGCTCCACAAAGGCAGGTATATAATTAGGGCTCCGCACAGGCAGGTATATAGATAGGGAGGATGTCCCACAGGAAGGTATATAGATAGTTAGGTCTCCCACAGGCAGGTATTATAGTTCGGGCTCCGCACAGGCAGGTATATAGATAGTTAGGTTTTCCCACAAGCAGGTATATAAATAGTTAGGGCTCCGCACAAGCAGGTATATAGATAGGGCTTCCCATAGGCAGGTATATAGTTAGGTCTTACCACAAGCAGGTATATAGATAGGGTTTTCCACAGGCAGGTATATAGTTAGGGCTTCCCACAAGCAGGTATATAGATAGGGCTTCCCACAGGCAGGTATATAGATAGGGCTTCCCACAGGCAGGTATAGAAGTAAGGTCTTCCACAAGAGTATAAGATAGAGTTCAAGGGAGGTATATAGATAGGGTCCGCACAGCAGGTATATGAGGGCTTCCCACAGGGAGTATATAGAAAAGGGCTTCCACAGGCGTTTAGATATGGCTCCCCCAGGCAGGTATATTAGAATAGGCTTCCCACAGGCAGGTATATAGTTTTATGACCAAAATTAAAAATAACAAACACTAATACTCACCTTGGATTACCTCCTTCCTGGCCGAGCGCGCTCATCTTCTATCCAAGGAGCTTCCCGGGGCTGGTGGCGTGATGACATCATGCCGCCAGCGCCCGGACGCTCCTCCGGCAGCTCCTTGGCCCGCACAGAATTATTACTCTGTGTGCACCGAGGAGAGGCAGCGGTGCAGAGATCATCGCGTCGCTGCCTAATTCACCAGTACAGGTGATACTAATAGTAGCGCTGACGGCCCGCGGTGGCCTCTCAGCACTACTATTAGTAGATCTGGGCATCGTACACCGCGGGCCGCATCCGACGAGCTGGAGGGCCGGATGCGGCCCGTACATTGCCCAGGTCTGGTCCAAACCATACGTGCTATGAACTAAGACTTCTAATTGGTCATATTTAACAAAAATACATTAATGGTATTGACCTGGTAGAGAAGTGACACAACAAACAGTGACTTGTCTATCCCCACAGCAGGCCAATACTGATGCCTGTGTTTAGATAAAATATAAATCAAGACAAGAGACAGTAACAACGGCGTCCAAGTCACGTGACATTGGCCACCATGGGCAAGTTGCTGAGGGAATGGAGTCCGTTCAGGTGCTTTTTGCCTTTTGGGACCTCCTGCCAATAATCCAGTTCATGAGGATCCAGTAGAGAAGGAGTAGCTGGCTCGTCTTTAAAAACAACCTAAGGCTGAGGGTGCAAAAGAAATTTAGGAGGTCCCCCACTTTCTGGAAGGTAATTGATTTGTCCCCTTTAGAAGCCATCATAGGAAGTGGAAACCTCAATGGTAGGAAATATTTTGCTCTCTGAGAGTGTCCACTAAGGGCTTCAGTGCACGTCTCAATTGCAGGGTGCATCTGACCAGGTAAGAGTAAAGGGATATTTGGTGCCCTTCAAACGCCATGGTCCCCTTGCCCTGGCAGCGGACATGGTGGCCTCTTTCTGCCAATAATAATGTATTCTGCAGATGATGTCTCTTTACCTTTGACTTTCCGGAGACAGAGGCCTAAAGAACAATAACCTGGTCTATCTCCAAAGTGATGTGCTGAGGGACGAGCAAGCCGGAAAAAGTCTTTAATAAAAAAGGTAGAAATTCAGAACTATTAATGTCTCTAATTCCTAATGCAAAGTGATAATTCTATTTTCAATGTCATGAAGATGAGAGGCTCGTTCCTCCTCTGTATGAAGTAAGTACTGGATGGCGGCGGGATGATCTCGGAGCCAATCAGATATGTTGTCAGTTTGCCGTTCTGTTTTGTCACCACTTTCCTGGATCTCAGTCTTCAGTAGTTGAATCTCTTGTTGATAACTGATCTCAGCTTAGCTACAGGCACATTACACACACACAGCTCAGCTACACACACATTACACACACACGGCTCAGCTACAGGCACATTACACACACACGGCTCAGCTACACAGGCAACGTCACACACACAGCTCAGCTACAGCACTTCACACACACAGCTCGCAACACACACATATACACCCACGACGGCTCAGCTGCAGGCACATTACACACACACAGCTCAGCCGCAGGCACATTATACACACACATCTCAGCTTACACACACAATACACACACACGCTCAGCTACATGTCACATTAACACACAAACGGCTCAGCTACGGCACATTACACCACACACCACAGTCGCGGCTCAGCTACAGGCACGTCACACACACAGCCAACACGCAGCGGCTCACGCTACAGGCAACGTACACACACACGGCTTCAGCTACAGGCATGTTACCACACACACAGCTCAGCCTCAGGCTCATTACACACACGACTCAGCTACAGGCACATTACACACACAGGCAGCTACAGGCAAATTACAACACAACCACAAAAGCTCGCTACACCAACGTCAGGTTAACACACACACGGCACAGCTACAGGCACGATACACACACACTCTCAGCTACAGCACATTACACACACACGCCAGCTACAGGCAATTACACACACACGGGCACCAGCTACAGGCACAATTACGACACACACGGCCTCAGGCTACAGGCACATTACACACCCACGGCTCATCTAAAGGCACATTACACACACACGGGCCCCAGCTACAGGCACATTACACAAACACGGCTCAGCTACAGGGCACCTTTACACACACACCCGGCTCAGCTACAGGCACATTTACACACCACGTCTTTAGCTACAGCACATTAACCCGACACAACAGCTCAGCTACAGCACATTACACCAACACGCTCATCTACCGGCATATTACACACACACAAACACGGCTAAGCTACAGGCAGGTTACACGCACACGCTCAGCTACAGAGAACGTTACACACACCACTGCATCAGCTACATGAACGTTACACCACACACACAGCTACAGCAACACTCACGGTACACCACAGAACGGCTCAGCTACAGGCACATTACACACACAAGGGTCATCAACAGGCACGTTACACACACAGGGCTCAGCTACAGGCACGTACAACACAGGGCACAGCTACAGGCAACGTATACACACACACGGGCATCTGCTACAGGCACATTACACACATCAGGCTCAGCTATCAGGCACATTACACACACAGGGCTCAGCTACAGGCACATACACACACAGGGCTCGAGCTACAGTCACATTTACACACACAGGCTCAGCTACAGGCACATTACACACACACGTCTCAGCTACAGTCACATTACACACACACCGGGCTCAGCTACACTCACGTAATACATCAAAGCACACACGGCTCAGCTACAGGCACGTTACACACACGGCCAGCTATCACTGATAACGTTAACACAACGCACCACACAGCTCATCTACAGAGGCACATAACCACACCCGGCTCTGCTTCAGTCACATTACACACACACGGCTCAGCTACACGGACGTTACACCACACAGCTCAGCGTACAGGCACGTACACACACACGTGCGGCTCAGCTACAGGACATTACACAACACACCCGGCTCAGCTACAGTCACATTAACCCACACCACTTCTCAGCTACAGCACCTACACACACACGGCTCAGCTCAGGCACTATACACACACACGGCTTCAGCTACAGGACATACACACACACCGCGCAGCAACCAGCACATTACAACACATTTCGCTCAGCTGACAGTCAATTACGAACACACACACACGACTCATCTCCAGGCACGTAACACACACGGCTCAGCTACACGACATTAACACACAGCGGCTCAGCTACAGGCACGTCACAAACACACAACACACACGGCCAGCACAGGCACAATACACACATCACGGCTCAGCTGTACATGACATTACACACACACGGCTCAGCTACATGCACATTTACACACACACGGCTCAGCACAAGGCACATTAACCACAACACGGCACAGCTACAGGCACGTTACACACACCACGCACAGCTACATTCACATTACACACACAGAACGGCTCAGCTACAGGCACATTACACACAGACAGCTCAGCTACACACACATTACACACACAACGGCTCAGCTACAGGCAAGTTACACACATAAGCTCACTACAGTCAACATTACACACCACGGCTCAGCTTACAGTCACATTACACACACGCACACGGCTCAGCTAACAGGTCACATTACACACAACGCCGCGTACTCCAGCTACTATGGCACGTTACAGCCACACACGGCTCAGCTACAGTTCAAACGTTACACACAACTGAACAGCTAAAGTCACATTACACACACACACGGCTCAGCTACAGGCACTTCACACACACACAGGGCTCATCTAAAGGAACATTACACACACACTGCTCATCTACAGCAACATTACACACACAACGGCTCATTCTACAGGCACATTACACACACCGTGCTCAGCTACAGGCACGTTACACACACAGCCCCGGCTCACTACAGCACGTTACACACACACGGCTCATCGTACGCAACATTACACACACACTCTCAGCTACAGGCACATTACGACACACACCACCACGGCACAGCTACAGGCACGGTTACACACACACGCTCATCTCCAGACACGTTACACACACACGGCTCTAGCGACAAGGCACGTTACACACACACGGCCAGCTCAAGCACCAGGCACGTTACACACACACTGATCAGCTACAGGCACGTTACACAACACACTGCTCAGCTACGGCACGTTAACCACACCGGCTCACTACAGGCACGTAACAGTCACACTGCTCAGCTACTTGCACGTTACCCCACACACGGCTTCAGCTACAGGCCACGTTGACACACACACGGCTCAGCTACAGGCACGTTACACACACCCCGCTCAGCTACAGGCACGTTACACACACACGGCTCTGCTACATGCAACGTTACACACAACACGGCGTCAGCTACAGCACAGTTACACACACAAGCTGCTTCAGCAAACACACCATTAAACACACACGCTCACTACAGGCACGTTGCAGACCACACGGCTCCAGCTACACGGCACATTACACACACACTGGCTCAGCTACATGCACATTAACACACACACGGCTCAGCTACATGCACGTTACACCACACAACGGCTCAGGCTACAGGCACGTTACACACACACGCTCAAGCTACAGCACTTACACACACGGCTCAGCTCCAGACAAATTACACACACACGGCTCAGGTACAGGCACGTTATCTCACTACACGCCAGCAACAGTCACATTACACACACACGCTCAGCTACCAGTCACGTACAACACGGCTCAGCAACAAGGCACGGAAACACACACCACTGCTCAGTGCTACAGTCACGGTTAACAAACGACACACCGGCTCAGCTACAGGCACGTAACACACCACGGCATCGCTACACAGCACGTTAAGCACACATCTCAGCAACCGGCAACGTTACAACACACTCACGGCAATCTACAGGCACATTACACACACACGGCTCAGCTACAGCACATTAACACAAACGCTCAGCATACAGCAGGTTACACACACCCGCTCAGCTAACAGGCCGGTTACACACACCCAGCTCAGCTACACCTCACATTACACACACACGTCCACACTCCAGGCACGTTACAACACACGTCGCTCAGCTCCAGGCAACGTTACACCCACGCGGCTCAGCTCCAGCACGTTACACACACGCGGCTCAGCCTCCAGCAACGTACAGCACACGCGGCTCTGCTCCAGGCACGTTACACAACACGCGGGCTCAGCTCCAGGCACGTTACACGACCACTCGGCTCAGCTCTACCAGTGCACTTAAGACCCACACCTCACGCGGCTCAGAGCTCCAGGCAACGTTACACACACACACACGGCTCAGCTCCAGGCACGTTACACCCCCGCAGGCGGCTCAGCTCCAGGCACGTTACACACACACACGGCTCAGCTACAGGCACGTTACACACACACAACGGCTCAGCTACAGGCACGTTATCCACACGCACGGCTCAGCTACAGGCTCGTTACACACGACTCACCGCTGGCTCAGCTACCGTCACTTTACACAACACACGCTCAGCTACCTGGCACTATACACACACCGGCTCAGCTACAGGCACTTTAAACACACACACGGCTCAGCTACAGGCACGTTACACACACACGGCTCTTGCTACAGGCACTTTACACACACACGGCACAGCTACAGGCACAATACACAACACACTGCTCAGCTACAGGCAACTTACACACACGGCACAGGCTACAGATCCTTTACACAGCACACCGCACACGGGCTCAGTTACATGTACGTTACACACACGGCTCACTACATGCACGTTACACACATCTGCTCAGCTACAGGCAACGTTTACCACACACAACGGCATCAGCTACAGTACAACGTTACAACACACACGGCTCAGCTACTGGCACGTTACACAAAAAAAAAAAACCACACACGGCTCAGCTACAGGCACGATACACACACGGCTCAGCTCCATGCACGATACACACACGGCTCCAGCTACAGGCACCTTACACACACGCGGCTCAGCTACAGGCACGTTACACACAACCGCTCAGCTGCAGGCACGTTACACACACGCGGTCTCAGCTGCAGCACGTTACACACACGCGGCTCAGCTCCACGTACATTACACATACACTGCTCAGCAACAGGAACATTACACACACACACGGCTCTGCTACACGGACATTACACACACATAACGCTCAGCTCCGGCACATTACACACACAGACGGCGCAGCTACACGCACATAACACACACGCGGCTCAGCTGCAGGCATTTAAACAAACACACTCGGCTCATCTGTCAGGCACGTTACACACACCTGCTCATCTGCAGGCACATTACAACACAGCGGCTCCGGATGCAGGCATGTTACAAAACACACAGCCGCTGCATCTACAGGCACGTACACACAGCTCATCTTACAGGCACGTTACACACTCTCAGCTACAGGCACGAACACACAGCTCAGCTACATGCACGTTACACCAGCTCAGCTACAGGCACTTACACACGGCTCAGCTAAACAGCACGTTACACACGGGCTCAGCTACACACGGTTACACTCACACAACGGCTTCAGCTTACAGCACGTTACACAAACACGCACACCACAGCACGTTACACACACATACGGCCTCACGCACAGGCACGTTACACACACCGCTCAGCCACAGGCACTTACACAACGACGATCGATAGAGTCAAATACGTACCCTACGACGGCTCAGCCACATTCACGTTACACACACGCTGCCTCAGCCACAGGCACTTACACACACGCTGCTCAGCAACGGCACGTTACACACACTCTCAGCTACAGCAACGTTACATACACACGTCTCAGCTACAGCACGTTACATAACACACGGCTATCAGCAACATGCACGTTTACACAACTACACGGCTTCAGCCACAGGCGACTTTACACACACACCGGCTTCATCCACAGGCACGTTACACACACACGGCTCAGCCTCAGGCACGTTACACACACACGCTCAGCCACAGCAAGTTACACACACGCGGCTCAGCCACAGGCACGTTACACCCACGGCTCAGCTACAGGCACGTTACACACACACTGCTCAGCTACAGGCACGTTACACACACATAACGCAAACAGCCTCAGCTACAGGCAACGTTACACACACACGCCTGACGCTCACTACAGGCGACGTTACGACACACACGGCTCAGCTACAGGCACGTTACAACAACGGCTCAGCTACAGTGCACGTTACAGCACTCTCAGCTTACAAGCACTTACACACAACACGGCTCAGACTACAGCACGTTACACAATCACAGTCAAAGTATTCCAGGCGGCTCAGCTACAGGCAACGTTACACTACACACTCTCCAGGCTACAGGCACGTATACACACACACAGGCTACTACAGTCACATTACACCACTAGCCGGCATCAGCAACAGGCACGTTACACACACGCGGCCCAGCTACAAGCACGTTACACACTGCACAGCTACAGGCACGTTACACACTGCTCAGCTACAGGCACGTTACCACGACGGCTCAGGCTACAGCACGTTACAACACACACGCTCACTACATGGCACATTACACACGCTCAGCACAGGCACTTTACACACACACGGCTCAGCTACATGCACTTTACACACACGCTCCGCTACAGCACGTTACACAACTGGCTACAGCTACAGGCACATTTACACACCCCAGCACTGCGTCAGCTACGGCACATTACACACACACCAAAGCAACAGGCACAATACACACACGGCTCAGCTACACACACATTACACACAACACGGCTCAGATACAGCACATTATCACAACAATAAACGCTCAGCTACACACACAATACACACGGCTCAGCTACAGGCACATTACACACCCACAACGGCTCAGCTACAGCACGTTACACACACCAATGCTGCTCGCTAAACGCACTTTACCACACAACGCACAGCTACAGGCACGTTACACACAGCACGGCTCAGCTACAGCACGTTACACACACACGGCTCAGCTACAGGCACGGTTACATGACACACAACGGCACACTACAGCCACATTACACACACACGGCTCAGCTACAGTCACGTTACACACACACGCTCAGCTACAGGCACATTACACACCACACTGCACAGCAACGAGGCACGTTACACAACGTCTCAGCTACAGACACATTACACACACACCGGCTCAGCAACAGGCACATTACACACAGGCTTCTGCTACATTCACATTACACACACACGGATCAGCTACAGGCACGTTACACACACACACGGCTCAGCAACAGGCACGATTTACACAAACTCGGCTCAGCTACAGTGCACATTACAACACACACGTCTAAGTCTACGTCCGCCACGTTACAGACAGCTTTGGCTGCAACACCTTCCATATTCCCAACACATTGACTCCTCCCTCCATGTGACATCATCACAACGGTCGCTGCATCATCACCACAGTCACATGAAACAGTCCTCCATGTGAAATCATCACAGGTCCTGGCAGCACCACCACAGTCACATGACACCACCCTCCGTTGTGAATCATCACAGGTCCTGGAAGCACAGATCGGCCACACGGCTTCTTTCCAGCACAAGGGACGTTTGTGTGTTTATTTAATCTCAATTACTTTCTGACTGTTTGATCTTAAAATTTTTAAGATATTAGTTTTGGTCGCACTAAAAGCGTCTGGTCAGGGCCTCATTTTGGTTTTCTAATAAGCATCGAGCACATGAAAAAGAAGACTCAGAACAGAAGAGGTTTCATTGTCCGGTAATGGATGACGCAAACCCCTCAGATGTTGTTAAGAAATTCACACAGAGATGAGGATAAGGCCCAGAGCAGGTCACTGACCCATTAGAAGCTCCTGACTGCCGGGGCCTTTACACCAAATAGTTAGAGTCTTTTCCCGGGGCCCTGGGGTCCTCCACCATAATGGTGATCATCTGAAGGTAAGTTGGGATAGTTCATACAATGTATATATATGTATATAGCAGTCAATGCTCATAAGCCCACGCACAGCACCGAATGGATAAAGTATCATTGTTCTAATGACTAAAAGTGGGATATATATTTAGCTCCTTGCAAGTGTAAAGTGATAGGACGTGCAAGCCACCATCTTTCTCTGACAGGTCTTCTCGTACTAGCCTATGCCGACCTGTAGTGCGTTGGAAAGCAATAGTGGGAAATCCCACTATAAGGATTAAGACATTTTCAATATTTTTACTTTAGTTTTCCCTCCTTTTCCCAGAATTAGTGAACAATTATTACAGCTATGCATTTACAATATGTTCCCATACCATCGACACACCCATGCAGTAAAATATTGCTTATGCACATCGCCCTCTGCCCCTCAGAGATGATCCTCATAATGAATGCCTGTCTTACAGTTAAGTTACAGTCTTTCATAATTTTTGCACCAAATTTCCCCGACTATCCTTCATGAGAAGTGCATTTCCATAGATGAGTCCCTAAAATATTGGAAAATGTGAAGCTTCCTCAGAAAAGTTTCCCAAACTACAAAGAGGAAGATCCAAAAAAAAAAGGTGCCATGGGACAAGAAATGTCCCATTTATCAGTACAACACCTGCCCCGGAAAACCTGGTCTGTGCATAAAGGATTACTTCAAAGTGTTCCCACATCTGTTCATATTATTTACCACTTATGCCCTCATGTGCCCCACACGGCTTACAAAACCCCCAAATTAGAAATTCAAACACCAGTGCAACCCCAAACAAAACTACTTACTATTATACCCCTGGATGAATACCCTAGCGGGTAGTCCCCGGAGTCGATTGCTAAGGTCTTAACAATCGACTTGAGGCCTTAACAACCGGCTTAACAACCGACTGGAGTCCGCGGAGTCGATTGCTAACTCTTATCAACTGACTTGAGCTGAGGCCTTAACAACCGCTTAACGACTATTAGCGACTTCACAACGCAGTAAATTATGTGTCCCCAGTGAAGGTTTAAAAAGGGGCCCCCAGTAAGTTATACGTCCTCTAGTAGGTGGTTATATACTTTATATATCCCCAGTAGGTAGGTGTGTAGTTTATATGTCCCCCAGCAGGTATATAGGCAGGTTATGGATCCCTCAGTAGGTATATAGGCAAGTTATGGATCCCCCAGTAGGTATATAGGCAGGTTTAGGTCCCCCAGCAGGTATATAGGCAAGTTATGGATCCCCCAGTAGGTATATAGGCAGGTTTAGGTCCCCCAGCAGGTATATAGGCAGGTTTAGGTCCCCCGGCAGGTATATAGCCAGTTTAGGTCCCCCAGCAGGTATATAGGCAGGTTTAGGTCCCCCAGCAGGTATATAGCCAGGTTTAGGTCCCCCAGCAGGTATATAGGCAGGTTTAGGTCCCCCAGCAGGTATATAGATAGCTTATAGGCCCCACAGCACGTGTATATTTAGGTAGCTTATAGGCCTCACAGCACATATGTAGGTAGATTATAGCTCCTCCCTGCACGTATATAAGTAGATAATAGCCCCCCTCCCTGCACATATGACAGTAGATAATAGCCCCCCTCCCTGCACATATAACAGTAGATAATAGCCCCCCCTCCCTGCACATATAACAGTAGATAATAGCATCCCTCCCTGCACATATAACAGTAGATAATAGCCCCCCTCCCTGCACATATAACAGTAGATAACAGCCCCCCTCCCTGCACATATAACAATAGATAATAGCCCCCCTCCCTGCACATATAACAATAGATAACAGCCCCCCTCCCTGCACATATAACAATAGATAACAGCCCTCCTCCCTGCACATATAACAATAGATAACAGCCCCCCTCCCTGCACATATAACAATAGATAACAGCCCTCCTCCCTGCACATATAACAATAGATAATAGCCCCCCCTGCACATATAACAATAGATAACAGCCCCCCTCCCTGCACATATAACAATAGATAACAGCCCCTCTCCCTGCACATATAACAATAGATAACAGCCCCCCTCCCTGCACATAAAACAGTAGATAATAGACCCCCAGCATGAATAGCGCTAATTAAAAGTAATACCCTGACAGCACTTACCTGACCTCGCTCCCCGCCGCTGTCGCTGTCGGTGCTCCCGGTCTTTTCTTCAGCGGCGTGACGTCACCAGGCCGCGCGCGGGCAGCGTGATGACGCGCACGCCGCCTGGGCTGTGCACATCCTGTGCGGCCACAGATTACTCCGCGGAGCTCTCTGCTCCGCTGAAGCATCTAACTGTATGTGCGTCCGGCGGACGCACATACAGTTAGTCCCGCCACCGCTGCCGTCGCCAAGGTCCTAAGCCGCTAAGCCGATAGCTTAGCGACTGGTAGCGGCTTAGGACCCTAACGATCGGCGGCGGCGGCGTATAGCGGCGGCGCCGGGGACTACTAGCGGGTGTAGTTTCCACAATAGGGTCAGATCTTGGCAGCTTCCATTGTACATCTCTGCTCTAATCTCCAGATATCTCCCCTCACGCAACCTCCGCTCCTCACAGGACCTTCTTCTCTGCTCTCCCCTTATCAGCTCCTCACACAACCGTCTCCAAGACTTCTCCCGTGCTTCACCCACACTCTGGAACTCACTGCCCCAACACCTCAGACTCTCCCCCACTCTCACGAGCTTCAAAAGCAACCTGAAAACCCATCTCTTGGGATTGCCAAAACCCAAAACAATAACCCTGCTGCACTACACAACCAAAACCCATTCCCCCCTCACCTTCTTCTCTTCCCCCCTTTTCCTCGAGACGTAACCTACGGGCAGGGACCCTCTCCTTTCTGTACCAGTTGTTTTAGTAATTTTGTCACCTTTGTACTTTTTGACCTAAGTTATGATGAAACCAAATGACAGCGCTTGGAACCAAGGGGCCTCCAAAAATAAATAAAAATAATACTTGGACCCAGGACCCCCTACACTGTGATAAAAAAACCATTTAGCAAAATCTGTTCCTAAAAGCCTAATAGTGCTCCTTTCCCCTTCTGACCCTGTCTGTGCCCAAAAATTTGTAACACCCTGTAGGGGGGTTTTTGTTGTAAACCAAATTTTAGGTATATTAACTCCTTTTCGGGTTTAAAAAAGAAAAAAAAAATGAGTTAAAATCAAATATTATTGGAAAAATGTCCACAGCCCAGTTCTAAAATGGGGTAAATATACTCCCTACACTTCTAGATGTATTCTTTGAAGGGTTCTGGTTTTTTTTAGAAAAGGTTTAGCACCATAAGGATCGAAAACCTGAATCGGTGTCTAAAAATTTCCAAAAAAAAGGGAGCTAAAAAAATTAGGTAGATGCCCCTTTTAAATTCTGGGGCTTGTTTTTTTGAATAAAGGTTTGCCACCCAGTAAAAATCACTTAAAAAGTTCGGACCCCAAATAAGATTGGAAAAAAAGCTATACTCTCCTTCCCCTGGTGTCTGGTTCCAGCAGAGCGTCTCTCCGGTCTGTTGACCAGCATTACTTCCAAATAGAGATATCAACCCAGGCTCTGGGGGTTTCAGTGGTCATGCACCTAATTTAAATCCCCAAAACAGAATTAAACTGCTTGGAACGATTTTTAAAAGTCAGGGGGCACATACGGCACTGCAGAAAGGATAGGGGAAAAGGGTTGGGGGGGGGGGGGGGGGGTCGGAATTTTTTTTGGGACAGGGACACTTTTAAAAACTTTTTATTGAGGTGGACAAACCCAAACCCCCCCACACCAGGGCCACATAAGGAAATTTTTTAAAAAAAGGCAAAAACAAGGGAAAAAAATTGTTTTTTTGTTGTTTCCTCTGTCAAGAGTCAGTTTTTTATAAAAAAATTAAATCTGAAAATCTGCTAATAAAAACATTGATTAATGAAAAACATTAAAAAATTTTCCCACACAAATGCACATAAAAACTTGAAAAAAAAGGGCAATGTCCCAAAAGCCCAAAAAGGGCGCATTAAGGGGTTTTAAAACTCCCCCGGGAAAATGTTCCAGCTTAAAGGAAAAGGGATGCTGCTGGGAATCGGGAAATTTTAAAAGTAAACCATGGAGGGGTCTGGGTGAGACTGTATCATTGTCTTTTTCAGTTCCCAAAGGTGTCAGGGGCGTCCTGTTTATTTCTCCATGGAGGATTTAAGATCCAGAAGAACACAAGGCTTTCATGAAAAGTCAAGATGGGAGGGTCTTTACCAGGATGTCCCAAATGGAGGATCTGTACCCGGATGTCAAAAGGAGGTCTTTTCCAGGTTCAAAAAGGGGGGATCGTCCAGGGTGTCAAGAAGGAGGATCTGACCGGATGTCAAAAAAGGAGGTCTTTCCCAAAAGGGTTCAAGGAAAAGGGGATCTGTACCAGGGGTCAAAAAGAGGACTGTACCCGGAGGGCAAAAAGAGGATCGTCCAGGAGGCAAGATAGGGATCTTACCCCCGGGATCAGCAGCCGCTCACATCTCCAGGTAATAGAATCTAAATACAAGTCTTATAAAATGGCCCGGTTAT
Source organism: Phyllomedusa bahiana (assembly GCA_025379985.1). Taxonomy (NCBI): domain Eukaryota; kingdom Metazoa; phylum Chordata; class Amphibia; order Anura; family Hylidae; genus Phyllomedusa; species Phyllomedusa bahiana. The sequence continues at coordinate 20,797 of JAODAL010011261.1, read as the reverse complement.
AAACAACTTTTATAAATCAAATAAAAAAAAGGGGAAAAATAGTAAACATTTAGCTCTCCCTCTTCACTTTTCAAGGTAATAACTTTTTGAATGTCTTTTTTCTTCCCAATATATTATGCTTAGGTTTATGTTTTAGAGTCCTCATGAATTTTTTTTCCCTACAAGCTTCACTTTGGGTAATGAGGAACGCCCGAATGAGCGTGATCATCCAGGTTTTGATGTTTTGAAAGATTAAAACCCCCTTTGTCAGGGAGCGAATTGGGTTTGGGGGAAAGGTTTAAATACCCCATCGTAAGGCTATGTTCAAGGGTTTTTTGGGGGGGCCACCCGGGACTGCCTTTAAAACGCAGGAAATGCGCCCCAAATTTCGGTAAAACCATAGCTCTCATAGAGAATAACGAAAAGTACCGCCGGGGATAAGTACATGTCGAAAAACCCGGCGTAAAATTGCGGGCGTACTGTACCCGTGTGAACATACCCTAAATGGCAACAATTAAAAAAAAAACACAAACGCCCTTACTATTTATAAAGGTTTCCTTTTAAAGAAATATTTTTGTAATAATTTTCTGTGAATAAGTTCTCTCTATATATATGTGCATACAGGCAGTCCCCGGGTTACATACGGGTTAGGGACTGTAGGTTCATTCTTAAGTTGAATTTGTATGTAAGTCGGAACAAATATATTTAGTACATGTATGGTGTGTAATTATAGGCAGGTAAAGTCCCCCTGCGGTTTAAAAGGCAGGTAATTCCCCCATAGGTGTACAGTCAATAATAGTCAGGTATAGGCAATAATAGGCAGGTATAGGCCCCCGTAGAGGCATTTATATTCAATAATAGGCAGTTATATGTCCCCTCATAGGCAGGTAGAGGCAATAATAGGCAGGTATAGGTCCCCTTATAGGCAGGTACAGACAGGGCTTCTCAAAAAAAATAAAAATACAATTACTCACCTCAGTCCCTCGCTTCTCCGAGGCTTACCTCGGGCTCCGTCTTCTCTCGGGCTCCATCTTCTGGCACAGGCCGGTGATGTCATCGGGCTGCGCTTGCAGCGTGATAACATTGCGCCCTGCCTGTGCCGGAGACTCCGGAAGGTCGCAGGTCTGCGGCCTTCCGGAGTCCTATTGTGCAGCAGGGAGCGCTCGCTCTCTGCTCCGCAATAGACTCTTCAGCTGTATGTGCTCCGGGAGGAGTCGCATACAGCCGAAGCGATCCCCACCCGGGCCATGGCAGTGCCCGGACACCGACGTGGCCGGGGCTGCCCCCGGTGACCAGCCAGGTGGCTGGGGCTGCCCCCGTCTGCCAGCCAGGTGGCTGGGGCTGCCCCCGGTAGCCAGCCAGGTGGCCGGGGCTGCCCCCGGCAGCCAGCCAGGTGGCCGGGGCTGCCCCCGGCAGCCAGCCAGGTGGCCGGGGCTGCCCCCGGCAGCCAGCCAGGTGGCCGGGGCTGCCCCCGGCAGCCAGCCAGGTAGCGCCATTAATTAGCCAGCTACGGCCAGTATGTAGGCAGGGCAAGTATGTAGGCAGTCAGGGCCAGTAATTAGCCAGCTAGGGCCAGTATGTAGGCAGGCAGGGCCAATATGTAGGCCGGTAGGGCCAGTATGTAGACAGGCAGGGCCACTTATAGGGAGACAGGGGCAGGTATATAGGTAGACAGGGCAGCATATCGGTAGCCAGGGCTGGTATATAGGTAGACAGAGCAGTATATAGGTAGCCAGGGCAGGTATATAGGTAGACTGGGCAGTATATGGGCAGACAGGGCTGGTATCTAGGTAGACAGAGCAGCATATAGGTAGCCAGGGCTGGTATCTAGGTAGACAGGGCAGCATATGGGCAGACAGGGCTGGTATATAGGTAGACAGAGCAGTATATAGGTAGCCAGGGCTGGTATATAGGTAGACAGAGCAGCATATGGGCAGACAGGGCTGGTATATAGGTAGACAGGGCTTGTATATAGGTAGCCAGGGCAGCATATGGGCAGACAGGGCTGGCATATAGGTAGCCAGGGCAGCATATGGGCAGACAGGGCTGGCATATAGGTAGCCAGGGCAGCATATGGGCAGACATGGCCGGTATATAGGTAGCCAGGGCAGCATATGGGCAGACATGGCCGGTATATAGGTAGCCAGGGCAGCATATGGGCAGACAGGGCTGGTATATAGGTAGCCAGGGCTGGTAGTTTTAAAAAAAAATTAAAATTAAACCAATACTTACCTGAGGTCTCTGCTTCCTCTTCTGTCTTTCCTGGAGGCTGCCGGCAGCAGTGTGCGGGAAGCGGAGCGGGGGTGCGATGACGTCATCACATCGCGCGCCTGCCCCGCTGCCTCCTGGGAGCTGAACAGACGGGATCAGTAGATCCCAGATGTTCAGCCTCGGTCGCTGCTTGCACCGCGCGGTGCAGGCAGCGGCCGGCCATGATGGCTGCATGGCTGGGTCGGTGACCCGGCCGTGCAGCCGTCTGTCGAGGGGGGTCTGTTGGCCCACTGCCACAGGGGTCCGGTCGCTGATGCGACCATTGCGGCCCCTGTAGCGCGCCACAGACAGGCGCTGGGACTCAGGGCCTGCCGGGGGGAAACACTGGTCCCCTCGGCGGGCGATCCGTACCGGCCCTGCGGCCCGGACCCCAGCGGCCCGCCGGGCAAATGCCCGGTTTGCCCTATGGGCAGTCCGGGCCTGGTGGAGAGGCCAGGTAGTTAAGTGGGATTTGGACAGTAGCATGGAAAGCTTGTCATGAGTAATGTGGGAAAGCAGGAGAGCGTAGATGGGTTATACAGGGGTGTCAAACTGGTGGCCCTCCAGATGTGGGGAAACTACAACTCCCATCATGCCCACTGTTATAGATTATAAAAATGCATGATGGGAGTTGTAGTTTCCCAACAGCTGGAGGGCCGCCTGTTTGACACCTGTGGGTTATAAGGACTGAAGGCAGAAACCTTCTCTTGTGTTGTCGAACGTGCTGATCAGCTGAGGTAAGACGGCACCGGGGGATGAAGTAGACAGTTGAAGTTGTTAAATAATTGTGACACAGGTAAGATGAGAGCGGTAAAGTAGTCCTGTCTGGCAGGAGCGAGTGCAGCCTGGAAGTTGAGGCTTGTTTGTATGTATAAGAGTCTGTGGGATGGATTTTGCCAATTGCCCAGTGTAAGTGTTTGGAGATATTCATGAGGTTTTAGGGCTTGTTCACATGACGTTTTGGATCCTTTTTACGGATCCGTTTTTGAGGAGGGAAAACTGCATCCGTAAAGCGGATCCGAAAAACGCAAGAGGTGATACTTTATGTGGATCCTTATTGCATGCTTTTCACTTGCGTTTAACGGATCCGCTTTACGGATACGTTTTCAGAGAGAGTCTCTCTCTCTGCGCCCGACACTCCATTCATCTTCTCCCTGCGCCCGACTCCACTGACCCAGGCACAGCTGTGCCCGGCGCGGCAGCAAACTCTGCCCCGACTGCCAACCGCGGCCACTCTCGCTCGGGCGGCCGCCGGCACACTCCGCAGCCCCGGCCGCGGCAGCATTCTCTCGCCCGCGGCCAGCACTCTTCCGACAGCCGAGCCCCGCACTCTTCTCTCCCCGCAGCACAGTCCGAGCCGCACCTCTTCTCTCCCGCGCACAGCCGAGCCCCGCACCTCTTCTCTCCCCGCAGCACAGCCGAGCCCCGCAGCTCTTCTCTCCCCGCGGCACAGCCGAGCCCCGCAGCTTCTCTCCCCGCGGCACAGCCGAGCCCCGCACCTCTTCTCTCCCCGCGCACAGCCGAGCCCGCACCTCTTCTCTCCCCGCGGCACAGCCGAGCCCCGCGCTCTTCCTCTCCCCGCGCCTCAGCCGAGCCCCGCACCTCTTCTCTCCCCGCAGCACAGCCGAGCCCCGCACCTCTTCTCTCCCCGCGGCACAGCCGAGCCCCGCACCTCTTCTCTCCCCGCGGCACAGCCGAGCCCCGCACCTCTTCTCTCCCCGCGGCACAGCCGAGCCCCGCACCTCTTCTCTCCCCGCGGCACAGCCGAGCCCCAGCACTCTTCTCTCCCCGCGCACCGCCGAGCCCCGCAGCTCGTCTCTCCCCGCGGCACAGCCGAGCCCCGCAGCTCCTCTCTCCCCGCGGCACAGCCGAGCCCCGCAGCTCTTCTCTCCCCGCGGCACAGCCGAGCCCCGCAGCTCTTCTCTCCCCGCGGCACAGCCGAGCCCCGCACCTCTTCTCTCCCCGCGGCACCGCCGAGCCCCGCACCTCTTCTCTCCCCGCGGCACAGCCGAGCCCCGCACCTCTTCTCTCCCCGCGGCACAGCCGAGCCCCGCACTCTTCTCTCCCCGCAGCACAGCCGAGCCCCGCACCTCTTCTCTCCCCGCGCACAGCCGAGCCCCGCACTCTTCCTCCCCGCGCACAGCCGAGCCCGCACCTCTTCTCTCCCCGCGGCACAGCCGAGCCCCGCACCTCTTCTCTCCCCGCCGCACAGCCGAGCCCCGCACCTCTTCGCTCCCCGCCAGCACAGCCGAGCCCCGCCTCTTCCCTCCCCGCAGCACAGCCGAGCCCCGCACCTCTTCCCTCCCCGCAGCACAGCCGAGCCCCGCACCTCTTCCCTCCCCGCAGCACAGCCGAGCCCCGCACCTCTTCCCTCCCCGCAGCACAGCCGAGCCCCGCACCTCTGCCCGCCCCGCAGCCCCGCCGGGCCCCGCACCTCTTCTCTCCCCGCGGCACAGCCGAGCCCCGCACCTCTTCTCCCCGCGGCACAGCCGAGCCCCGCACCTCTTCTCTCCCCGCGGCACAGCCGAGCCCCGCACCTCTCCCTCCCCGCGGCACAGCCGACCCCCGCACCGCCCCCCCCCCAGCCCCACAGCCGAGCCCCGCACCTCTTCTCTCCCCGCGGCACAGCCGAGCCCCGCACCTCTTCCCTCCCCGCGGCACAGCCGAGCCCCGCACCTCTTCCCTCCCCGCGGCACAGCCGAGCCCCGCACCTCTTCCCTCCCCGCGGCACAGCCGAGCCCCGCACCTCTTCCCTCCCCGCGGCACAGCCGAGCCCCGCACCTCTTCCCTCCCCGCGCACAGCCGAGCCCCGCACCTCTTCCCTCCCGTCGGCACAGCCGACCCCACCTCTTCCTCCCGCGGCACAGCCGAGCCCCGCACCTCATCCCTCCCCACAGCGACGCCCCTGACAGCGAGCCCCGCACCTCTTCCTCCCCGCGGCACAGCCGACCGCCCCACCTCTTCCCTCCCGCGGCACAGCCGAGCCCGCACCTATCCCCCCGGCACAGCCGAGCCCCGCACCTCTTCCCTCCCCGGCACAGCGAGCCCCGACTCTTCCCCCCGCAAGCCGAGCCCCGCACCTCTTCCCTCCCCGCGGCACAGCCGAGCCCCGCACCTCTTCCCTCCCGCGGCAGCCGAGCCCCGCACTCTTCCTCCCCGCGGCACAGCCGAGCCCCGCACCTCTTCCCTCCCGCGGCACAGCCGAGCCCACCGCACACCTCTTCCCTCCCCGCGGCACAGCCGAGCCCCGCACCTCTTCCCTCCCCGCGGCACAGCCGAGCCCGCACCTCTTCCCTCCCCGCAGCACAGCCGAGCCCCGCACCTCTTCCCTCCCCGCAGCACAGCCGAGCCCCGCACCTCTTCCCTCCCCGCAGCACAGCCGAGCCCCGCACCTCTTCCCTCCCCGCAGCACAGCCGAGCCCCGCACCTCTTCCCTCCCCGCACCACAGGACCCCCCCAAGCCCCGCACCTCTTCCCTCCCCGCGCACGCCGAGCCCCGCACCTCTTCCCTCCCCGAGCACAGCCGGCCCGCACCTTTCTTCCCCGCGCCAGCGACCCGCACCTCTCCCCCGGCACAGCCGAGCCCCGCACCTCTTCCCTCCCCGCAGCACAGCGAGCCCGACCTCTTCCTCCCCGCACAGCGAGCCCGCACCTCTTCTCTCCCGCAGCAGCAGCCTCGTCTTCCTCCCGCACATCGCCGCCGCGCTCACCTGCGATCCCCAGTCCGGCCGCCCACTGCGCTTTTTGCATCCGCTTTCAGGATGCAAAGCGCAGGTGATACGTACCCAGAGTGTGGAGCGCTTTTGGACAGGTGCCAAAAGCGCACGCCCTTATATCCTATGGGCTTTCACTTGCGTAAAACGCAATAAGAATTGACCTATCAATTCTTAAAGCGGATGCGAAAAGCGCAGCGAAGGGGAGCCCACAAAAGCGCATCGCTGATCTCCTGTGGGAACAGCGATGCGCTTTTGCCTTTGAACTCAATGTTAATCACACTGACAATTGTTAGATCCGTTTTGCGGATCCGTAAAACGGATCACAAAAACGTCGTGTGAACAAGCCCTTAGGGTCTTTGAGTTCTTGTATTATTGTTTGTCATTGGAAATTGTAAACTGTAGAAAAAGATTTGGATTCTATTTACCTTTAGTTCAACTCTGGTTCCATTCTGTTTTTTTTCTTCTGCCCAATTTGTATGATCTCACAACGGCTCACACAATTACCACTAATACTTTCATGCACCTCTTTAAAAGGCTTTAAAGCCACTTACATTCTGAAGATGATCCTTTTTTGGCCTGAAGAGTTCAGAAGTGATAGGAGCCAGCAACATGTCTCCGTTAGTATTATTAAGAAGCTGTGGTGGAGAGTTGTCCTCAAATTCCATTCAGATTTCTAATAGTCATTGCTGTATAAAAAGTGTTCCTCTGTCCTTCAGCCTTCCAGAGCCTCAGTGCTTTCTCTGGTGAGCGAGTCATTTAAGCCATATACAGAAGGAGACCTCTGTCCATAGCCTAATAATAATTTAAAAGGAGTCTATATTAGATAGCTATTAGGGTATTTTCACACGGCGTATTTCAGGGCATAACTGTGCTGCAATACACCCCAAAATACATCCTGTAACTACGGTAATCATAGCTCTCATAGAGATAATTGGAGCAAATGGGAATGCCCCCAGCACCGCCACCACCGTTACCAGCGTTTTAGAGGTACACACTGGCCAGCACGTACTTCTAAAACACCCGGTGTCTTGTAGTGTGTACAGGTATACGCCACAAGACGCTGTGTGAACATACCCTTAGACACTTTTTGGTCAATATTTAAGCTAAAATTCCCACCATTGACCACTCGCTGCTGTCTGCCCATAAAGAACTCAAGATGTCTGGGCCCAAGTAAGTAATCACCAGCTCTCTGCACATTATTCATAATAATCATTATAATTACATGTCAATAAAAACCTTTAATCAGCTGATACCCACCTCCCCTGACCATTCTGCTCTTCCTCTTGTCCTAAACACTACAGCACTATCTCCCCTCAGCACTTGGGGCTCTGACCAAACTCACTGTATGGAGCCCTAAAGTATTTCATGGCAGCTCTATGCAGTGTTTTATAGAGGAGCTGTTCTGGATTTGCTGTACACTGTGTGTTACTGAAATCCTGCTTCATATATTTTTTGGGGTAAAACCAAAAATCGGGACTGAAGGGAGAACAATTTCCAAATCCCAAATGACTACGATTGAAGCCACTGGTGCTGGATCATAAGACTTCCCAGACATAGAGAATCTTCATAAGAAGTGGTTATTTAGCCATAACACTACGGACAATGTGTTGTGTGTATTGATGGACTTCATCAGTCACCAGTGTATGAATACACAAAACACATTGCTATGTCTAAGTAAACAGATGTTTTTAAGATTCTCTATATCTGTGAAGAATCCTGACCCAGCAGCAGTGGCTTCACTTGTGATTATTTGGACACCAGTAACTGCCTGTCCGCTGTCTCTGACATCATGTCCTCTCTGTATCTTAAACTAAACCTTACTAAAACTGAACTTCTAGTCATCCCACCATCTACTAACAGACCTTACCCTGCCATTTCTGTCTCAGTGTGTGGCACCACCATAACTCCTAGGCAGCAGGCCCGCTGTCTTGGGGTTATACTAGATTCTGATCTGTCTTTCATCCCCTATATCCAGGCCCTTGCCCGCTCCTGTCACCTGCACCTCAAGAACATCTTTAGAATCCGTCCTTTTCTCACTGTGGAAACAACTCAAACTCTCATTGTTGCTCTTATTCATTCTTGTCTTGACTACTGTAACTCCTTGCTTATCGGTCTCCCTCTCTGTAAACTCTCCCCTCTTCAATCTGTCCTGAATGCAGCAGCCAGGCTCATCTTTCTTTCCAGCCGCTATACTGATGCCTCTACCCTGTGTCAGTCACTGCACTGGTTGCCTATCCAGTACAGGATACACCATAAACTCATCACTCTCACCCATAAAGCACTCCACAGCGCTGCTCCTCCCTACATCTCCTCCCTCATCTCTGTCTACCACCCTACCCGTGCTCTCCGCTCTGCTGATAATATCAGATTACATTCCTCAATCATCCGAACCTCCCATGCCCGTCTCCAAGACTTCACACGTGCGGCACCAATTCTCTGGAACATGCTACCGCGGGCGATCAGACACACTCAGAACTCTCATAGCTTTAAAAGGGCCCTGAGAACACATCTTCTCACTCTGGCTTACCAGAATCCCTAATGGCTAACCCCCTCCCCCACTCCCTAGCGCACTCATCTCATTTTCGGCACTTAACTATATATAGATGTACTGTTTGGGTGGCAGGTTCATCCGAATTCTACATATAACAACCCCATATTTATGTCACATGGCTGGACCATTGTGAATCTAGCACTTCTTACCCTTCGTCTCTCCCGTACACCCTAACAGATTGTAAGCTCTTGCGAGCAGGGCCCTCTCACCTTGTGTCTCATCTGTAAGTAGCTTTTCATTGTGCAATGTATTTGTTTTGTCTGTACCTACACCCTCCAAATTGTAAAGTGCTGAGGAATATGTTGGCGCTATATAAATAAATTATTTATTATTTATTCAGAAATGATTGTTGGTTCAGTCCTGAGTTTTGATTTGATATTTTCCTCTGTAGTGCAGCAGTGGTGACAGCAGAGTCGAATACAAGATTATTCCACCAAGAGAGCGGCTCTGATTCCTCCTCTCCCCTTTACTCCCCTTCTTGGATCTGTGCACAGAAATGGCCAAACTTCATCTGGATGAAATATAACTATTTTTACAGCTTGAGCTCGGTGCTGGGGACAGGCACTAATAGCTGGTGGAGGAGGCTTCTACAGGTCTGCCACCTTTTTCAGATTCTTCATTGTCCCATATCAGTGATGGCAGCCACTATTACTTAATGCCAGATTAACACATGCAGTTTTTGCTCATTTCTTTTTTTTTTCAAATTTAAATTTTTATTAACAATTCTTTCCTATAAACAGTAAAATTCACACAGAAAAATAATCAAATGAGGTAGGCGTAAACAAGTTACAACAACAGTCAGTTGAGTATTACTAATAAACATTTGTTAGAAAACCAAAGATTAGAAACAACAACAGGGAAAGTCAATAACACTCCCTTCAGGAAATCTAAGTGCTACTATCATAGGGTGCCAGTATCGGGGAGGAACGTCCAGGCCATGCTCGGGATAGCTCCCCACAAGAAGCCAAGGAAGGCTAGCCAATCTCGAGCTATATGAATTAAGCCATGTGCATCGATAAGGCACCCCAAAAAAAAGGTACTAGCAGAAGAGATTAAGGCACCATATGACTCTAAAGAGGGAGGGAAGGTCTAAATAAGTTGTTAACTAACAAGGGGAGAGAAAAGAAAAGAGAAAAAACAAAGAGGGAGGGTATAATAGCGTGGATCGTGCGGATCCCGGGTCACGCGGCATCCCTGTAGGCCGAGCGGGGGGGAACAGAAGAGGAAGTCAGGGCAGACTCATCAATAATGATCTTTCTCCACAGACCCCTCACATCTTAGGTCACAGGTTCTAGGAGAGATTTGAAGTCAGAGGAGTCCTTGTAGAGCACCCACGGACACCAGGTCGAAATCAGTTTCTGCGTGGCATCAGGGCTCTGTGCTATCAGTTCCTCCATGCGGTGGGTAAAGGCTACTTCCTCTGCCCATTCCGTTAAGGAAGGAGGGGTGGTTTGCTTCCATCTTCGAGGGATAACTGTTTTTGCTGCCTGAAGGAGATGTCTGACCAAAGACCGCTTATATACCTCCGGTGTAGAAGGGAGCATATATAATAGGGTTGCCTCAGGGGTATTAGGAATGGAAAGCCCTGTACATTCAAGAATAGCTCGCAATACCTTTCCCCAAAAACCTTGCAAGACATCACAGCCCCACCAAATATGGGACATTGTCCCTACTTCTTTGTTGCACCTCCAGCAAGTATCTGGGGTTGCAGGAAACCACTTGTGCAGGAGAGCTGGGACCCTATACCATCTAGACAAAACCTTGTCATTCGTCTCTTGGGCCTTACAAGCAATAGCCGCCTTATGCGTGAGAATGAAACTTTTCTGCCATTGGGCTTCTGTAAACGATTTTTGGAGCTCTGCCTCCCAAGCTTTACAAAAGGAAGGAAGGGGCATATCAGTAGGGGAGAGAAGCAATTGGTAGACTAAGGAGATAAGGTGCCTAGGCGTCAGGCGCTGGGTCCAAATTTTCTCGAAAGGGGTCAGGGTCCTATTGAGGTCTATTGTTCTAGAAGTAGAGGAAAAGAAGTGGTGCAATTGCATGTATTCATAACTATTCTTGGGAGTGGGAGGGATAATTAGAAGATCATTCAGTGGCCGCAGGATTCCCCTAACTTTAATATCCCTAACCTGTAACGGAGAGGTTTTAGTCCGGCCTAAAAAGGAAGTGCCAGGCCACCCAGGGGGGAACAGAGGATTATCTGTGACAGGGAATAGTGGGCCTTTGAGGTCTAATAGAGTTTCAGAGGGTTCAGACTTTTTAATGGCAGTCATGGTGTGGAGGGAGGTGAAAGACAATTTCCGCGAGTCTAAGAGTGTGAAGTCAAACGTCCAGGGGAGTGAGGCCAGGGAACAGGGACACAGATCGCGTGCTATCTGGACCCACAATTTACTATGGGAACCATGAATCAAATCTAGGAATCTGGCATAAGCGGCAGCCAAGTAGTATAGTCTGCAGACCGGAAGCCCCACTCCGCCAGCGGCCTTGGGTCGGGAGAGAAGGTCCTTACGAATTCGAGGGTGCCGGGAGTACCAAATAAATTCACTAAAGCATCTTTGGAGTCTGATCCAGTATGTCACTGGGATAATGATTGGGAGAGTTTGGAACAGGTAGAGAAGTTTGGGGAGGATGGACATCTTCAAGAGGTTCATCCTACCAAACCATGAGAAGTCCTTTCGACTCCAGTTCCCCAACACTTTTGAAAGCATAGGCACAAAATTGGCTTCAAAAAGTTGGGATAAGTCGGCTGGTATTCGCATACCCAAGTTTGATCATTTGTTTTATAGATTCAGCTAGGGACGTAGCTACAGGGGGAGCAGAGGTAGCAGCCACTACCGGGCCCTGCAGTCTAAGGGGGACCAAAAGCCCACCTGCCACATAGGAAGACACCAGTATTATAAAGACACATGGTAACTGGGGGGCCCTATTTCTTTCTTTGCACCAGGGCCCAAGAGCTTCAAGTTATGCCTTTGGATTCAACTTAAGTCAGGGGTCGATTATAAAGGCAAAGAAAGGTATAAAGGACTTATCCTTTCTTTTTTTAAATATCTCCCAGTTTTGTGTTAAAAAATGTAATACAGTGCATAGGAATATCCAACCTTACACAGGCTCCAAAGCCCTGACTGCTTCATACATGACCATCCTGCACCTTCCCTCAGAACTGCTCTGTACTGAGAGCCTGTAGCGATCAGTGAGTGTGTGAGCCGGAGTCACAGGCCTTATTATAATCCTCCTTTGGATATTTACTGGTTAGTTGTGAAAGGCAACCTGATACTTCACCCAGTGCAGGTGCTGCCTCAACACAGAAATGTAAAACTGCAAAAGAACAGCCCAGTGGCCAAACATCACAATCTACTGGTCCTTGCACAGAGAGAGGTCTATTGTTGAATTGTAATCTGTTTTGCCACCACTGGCCTTGCCGTGCAATTTGTATGGACATTCTTATATATAAATGTTATAAAAAAAATTAGTATAATTTTAAAGGTTAAATTTATAAAAAAAAAATAATAAAATCTATTTTATCATTGACAGGTGACTGTACCAGGAGCTCAAATGGACACATGATATTGTTAGATTTTAAAGCAGATGATGGTGGTATCACACAAGATGAAGGACACGCTGTGTATCCAGACATACCCTCAGCCCTTCCCTCCATAGATCTGTCATCTGATTCTTTTAAGCAGGTCCTGTATTCTGATTCACCACAGATTGTTGAGCAAAATACATTTCAAAGAAGCGGTATAGAACATCAACAATGTCACACAGGAGAGAAGCCATTTTCATGTTCAGAATGTGGCAAATGCTTTATTGTAAAATCGAATCTTGATGAACATGAAAAAACTCACACAGGAGAAAGGCCATTTTCATGTGCAGAATGTGGCAAATGTTTTGCTCGGAAATCACAGCTTGTGACGCATGAAAGAACTCACACAGGAGAGAGGCCATTTTCATGTGCAGAATGTGGCAAATGTTTTGCTCGGAAATCACAGCTTGTGACGCATGAAAGAACTCACCACGAAGAGCCATTTCATGCAGAGATGTGGCAAATGTTTTGCTCGGAATCACAGCTTGTGACGCATGAAAGAACTCACACAGGAGAGAAGCCATTTTCATGTTCAGAATGTGGCAAATATTTTGCTCGAAATCAAAACTTGTGAGGCAAGAAAGAATCACACAGGAGAGAAGCCATTTTCATGTTCAGAATGTTGCAGATGTTTTGCTCAGAAATCACAGCTTGTGACGCATGAAAGAACTCACACAGGAGAGAAGCCATTTTCATGTGCAGAATGTGGCAAATGTTTTGCTCGGAAATCACAGCTTGTGACGCATGAAGGAACTCACACAGGAGAGAGGCCATTTTCATGTGCAGAATGTGGCAAATGTTTTGCTCGGAAATCACAGCTTGTGACGCATGAAAGAACTCACACAGGAGAGAAGCCATTTTCATGTTCAGAATGTGGCAAATGTTTTGCTCGGAAATCACAGCAGGTGAGGCATGAAAGAACTCACACAGGAGAGAAGCCATTTTCATGTTCAGAATGTTGCAGATGTTTTGCTCAGAAATCACAGCTTGTAAGGCATGAAAGAACTCACACAGAAGAGAAGCCATTTTCATGTGCAGAATGTGGCAAATGTTTTGCTCGGAAATCACAGCTTGTGACGCATGAAGGAACTCACACAGGAGAGAGGCCATTTTCATGTGCAGAATGTGGCAAATGTTTTGCTCGGAAATCACAGCTTGTGACGCATGAAAGAACTCACACAGGAGAGAAGCCATTTTCATGTTCAGAATGTGGCAAATGTTTTGCTCGGAAATCACAGCTTGTGAGGCATGAAAGAACTCACACAGGAGAGAAGCCATTTTCATGTTCAGAATGTGGCAAATGTTTTGCTCGGAAATCAAAGCTTGTGAGGCATGAAAGAACTCACACAGGAGAGAAGCCATTTTCATGTTCAGAATGTTGCAGATGTTTTGCTCAGAAATCACAGCTTGTAAGGCATGAAAGAACTCACACAGAAGAGAAGCCATTTTCATGTTCAGAATGTGGCAAATGTTTTGCTCGGAAATCAAGTCTTGTTCAACATGAAAAAACTCATAGAGGAGAGAAGCCATTTTCATGTTCAGAATGTGGCAAATGTTTTACTGTGAAATCAAGTCTTGTTCAACATGAAAAAACTCACACAGGAGAGAAGCCATTTTTATGTTCAGAATGTGGCAAATGTTTTACTGTGAAATCAAGTCTTGTTCAACATGAAAAAACTCATACAGGAGAGAAGCCATTTTCATGTTCAGAATGTGACAACCATTTTGCTTACAAATCAACTCTTTTGCAACATCAAAGAACTCATACAGGAGAAAAGCCATTTTAGTAAAAAAAAAAAAAAAAAGTATGTCTTGATTATAATAGCCCTATTAGTAACATACTGCTGCAGCCAATTTTCACTTTCCTGACAGAACTCCATTATTGAAATCTGAAATGTGTCACATTATGTGGGAATAAGATTTTTTTATTTTTTAAAAGGTTTTATTTATGAATTTTGTCATTGAACATAAAAGAAAACAACATTTCTCACATTTCCCATTTCCATCGGCAGTAACAGAAGAGAGCAACTCAAAAACAATGCTAGACAAGTAGGCAATACTCGTACAATTATTTCTCAACAGTGTTTCAGAAGAGTACATAGTAGTCTCAGTAATTCGGTCAACTATGATCAGAGATCATTAGCAAAGCATAGAAAAGGAAATTGCATAGTCATGCTGGACCTGTTTCCAGATACCCTTGTTCTCAGTCTGTTCCTGCCACCAATCACTCGTCCATACACTCACTCCCTCATTCACACTTGCCGGTCTCTTGTCGGTCCACCTAAACCCTCAACAATCACACCGTCTGAGCTACAATCCAATTACTCCAGACTGCATGGAAGCGTCTGGGAATGCCCTTAGCAGCATATGTGACCTTGTATCGAGGGAGTTCCGCATTAACTAGCTGTTTCCACTGCTCTAAGGAGGGGATCTTAGGCGGTTTCCAGTTCAAGAGAATATTTTTCCTCGCATAGAAAAGTAGAAGGAGATACAAAGTACGCTCTGCCTTACTCGGGATCAATTCCTCCACTATTCCCAAGAGACTGTTCGTAGGTGAACACACATTGGGGAAACCCAGCTTCCTGTTTAAAAACCAGTGAATCTCCTGCCAATAGTTTTGCAAAATCGGGCATTCCCATACCATGTGGAGCAATGTTCCCCTGTCTGCACCACATCTGGAACAAGCTAGAGAGGGCAGACAATGCATTTGGTACAGCCGAATCGGTGTAAAGTAAACTCTATGGAGCCATTTAGTTTGAATTAGTTGATCCTTAGCACTTAGAACTGTTAAGCGCCAGGAGTTTTTTAATTCGGGAAGCGCTTCATCTGGTAGAGATGGAATGTCCCTTTGCCACCTCCCAAAGGAAATCGCTAGAGGGGAAGTCTGACATCCCATTATGGCCTTATAGATGGAAGAAACTGGTTTCTTAAGGGTAACCCGCCTCATAATAGCCTCCAAGTACCCATACTCAAGGTGTACCCCAGCCATCCCAAACTGCGCCGCACACGCATGTCTTAGTTGGAAGTACCGAAAAAGGGATCCCCTTGGAAGGTCAAACTGCAACTGAATCTCTGCAAATGTCAGAAAGTTACCATCTCTGTACAGCTGCGTAAGATATTTCAATCCACGGGTAGCCCAAAATCCATAATCCGGGAGGTCTATTAGCTCTGGCAATTTTTTGTTACACCACAAGGGAACAACAGGGGACCAAACAGTATCCTCCCCGCTATGGCCGTAAGGATGAATGAAGGTCTTCCACACCAATATCGCCGCACTCATCAGTGATGTGCATTGGTACTGGAAACATTTTCCCTCTCTGTAAGGTAAATTGGCCAGCCCCTCCAGCGAGCCCACCAGTGCTGCCTCCAGCACCACGGATGGATCATGCGTATCTCCCTGGAACCACTTTGATATGTGCGTTAACTGGACCGCTACATAATAAATATATAGGTCCGGAAATGCCAGCCCACCTCTGTCATATGGAGCCTTAAGTGTATCCCTATTCAGATGAGGGGTTGTACCGCCCCAGAGGAAAGAGAAAAATAATTTGTCCAGCGCCACAAATTGTGATCTAGGAAGCACCTCCGGAGCCGCCCGGTATAAGTACAAAATCTTAGGCAGTATCACCATTTTAACTATGTTTATCCTTCCAATAAGGGACAAAGGGAGACTTGCCCACGTCTTCAGCCTAGACTCCACTTGTCTCAGCACTGGCTGGAGGTTTAGATCACTAAATCTAGTGGTATCTTTATGCACAACAATTCCCAGGTATTTGAATTGAGTGACCACCTGGAGGGTAGAGATGGGGGTCACCAACCTTGGGTCAACGTTATCTAGCATAAACAGTACAGATTTCCCCCAGTTCACCCGCAACCCAGAATAGCCACCAAATATATTCACCGTTTCTAACAGACTCTCCAAAGATGACCCTGGATCTCCCAGATATATCAACATATCATCTGCATATAGCGAAAGTTTTTCTTCAAGCCCCGCAATGATCCACCCCCGGATGTTTGTATGTGCCTTAATCATGAGTGTTAATGGTTCCATAATAAGGGCAAAAAGCAGCGGTGAGAGCGGGCACCCTTGTCTAGTACCCCTGCCAAGTGGGAACGGGGGAGACAACAGCCCGTTTCCTCTAACTCTTGCCGTGGGTTGTAGATACAACAAGCGTAGCCATTTAATAAAATTAGAAGGAATCCCCATTCGCGATAGCACTAGCCACATAAACCTCCACTCCACCGAGTCAAATGCCTTCTCATTATCTAAGGCGGCAACCACCCTTCTCCCCGCATTTGTGTGAGCTATTTGTAAGTTGGTGAATAGTCGCCGAAGATTGATATCGGCAGTTTTCCCCAGCATGAACCCAGACTGATCTGTACTAACAAGTGACTGAATCACCCCATTTAGTCTCAGTGCCAATACTTTCGCCAGTATCTTTGCATCCAAGTTAAGCAAGGATATTGGCCTATATGAGCTGCATTGATCAGGGGGTCTGCCCGGTTTGTGGACTATTGTGATCACCGCTTCAGAAAAGGAAGGCGGCAGGGACTCCCTCGCAGCCGCAGCCTCAAACAGCCTCTCCAGTCTGCAGCTCCATTGTTCTGTGTCCTGCTTGTACCATTCCGCTGGGAACCCATCAGGTCCCGGCGTCTTATGCGTCGCTAGTCTCCCTATAGCCCTGCCAATTTCCCCAGCCGATATATCAACAGCTAAGTCGTCTGCCTCTTCACGGGATAGTACAGGTATATCTATTTTGTCCAGAAAGTGGATTATCTCCCTATCCGTATAATTCAATCTGGAGGCATATAACTCTTTGTAATATGAGGTAAATTGTTCACAGATTTGTCCCGGCTCTGAGTAGAGAGTCCCATCTGCACTAACCACATTGGCCACCACTGTCACTGGTGTTTCTGTTCTGGCAAGGAACGCCAGTGCTCTACCATTTTTATCACCTTCTACGAAAATAGATTGTTTTTGTGCAAGCAGTTTCTTCTGAGTGTAGTCTGCCAAGTGTAAGGAGTATGCCCTCTGAGCCATTAGCAACTGCTCCCCAGCACTCGAAGTTGGGTTCTGGACATATGCTGCTTCCCTCTCAGAAACTTCAGCCTCCAATTTCCCTCTTTCCTCCCCCAACCCAGCTCTATGCACTGCAATAGCTCCAATTATAGTGCCTCGTAGAACAGCTTTAGAGGCATCCCATTCCACCAGGGGATTTACAGAGCCCTTGTTTACTTTCCAGTACTCTTCTACCTGTTCCTGACATATACCCAGTATTTTTGGCACCTCTAACCATCGAGGATTTAGCCGCCACAGTCTCCCTGAGGCCTGCGTCGGAGATGCCAATATAAGATTCAAAGGTGCATGGTCTGATATCCCACGAGGCAGGTACTCTGCGACCGGTATCCTATGCAATATTTCCTTGGACACGAAAGCCAAGTCTAGGCGGGAAAGAGAGTTATGAGCCGGCGTTAAACAAGAGAACTGCCTATCTCTGGGATGCAGCCACCTCCATGCTTCTATCAGGCCATTGTTATCTGCCCAGTCTTTAAGGCTTCTATTATGCGTCAGCTGGGGATGCAGACGGTCCATGCTCTGGTCTAGGGTGGCGTTAAAATCTCCCAAAAGGAGCAGCGGTGCCCCTGGGTATTGTGAAACTTTTGCCATAAGAGCATCCAGGACCCCCCTATTAAAGGGAGGAGGGACATAGATACCTCCCACAAGAAAATTAGAACCCCACAATTTTGCATGTAGGAGCACATACCTTCCCGATGGATCTATGTGAAGATCCTGTAGCTGAAATGGTAGCGACTTGTTGATCAAAACCGAGACCCCTCGGGCATAGCTAGAGTACACAGCATGGTATGCCATCCCTACCCAAGGTCTTTTCAACGCTAGGATCCTCTGCCCCCGAAGGTGTGTCTCTTGAAAAATAACAATGCTGGGATTATGGGTTTTGACATAGTTAAAAACAAGTGCTCTTTTCAGCTTACAGTTTAAACCCCTGACATTCCAGGACACTATCATACAATCCGCCATCGCAACCATTGAGCTAACGAATACCACTCATGAAGCCTATAGACCAGAGACCGACACACGCATACAAACCATTCACACAAATGAAAGTGCTCAACCTTCACTAGGCCAACTGGGCCTGAAGTTATCCCTATCCCACCCTGCTCAAAGCCACCCAACCTGCCCGAGCCTTCAAACCCCAACATTTCTAAACTGTCAAAAAACAGAAATCGTGGAACCCACCAAGGTGCGCAATTGGCCTGCGCCTTGATGTAGGAACAAGTACCTAAATGGCACCCCTAAAAAATGCCCTTTAGAAAAAACCTGTAAAGGAAAAGAAACAAGGTCCGTGTCTCTACTCCTGTAGCAAAAGGACCTCTAACAATATACTAACACAGGTCCAAAAAATGGAAGACCGGTGATTAGCACTATAGAAAGGACAAGATGCCCATGTCATCGCATGTTAGTTCTACACAGCCAGGCCTGTAAACACAACATCAGCGACGCTCGGGAGACCTCTTATCTAACCAGTCCGAAGCTTCCTCTGGTGTCATAAAGAAAAACGTGCGGTCTCTATGCTGGACTCTGTCTAGTAGGGTATAACATGGCGTATTTTATTCCAGCCTCCCTAAGACGGCTCCGCACGTGTGTGAATTGCCTCCTTCTTTTCTGCACTTCAGATGTAAAATCCAGGTAAAAGGACAATTTGCTGTTTTCGTACATAATATCACCCTTTCTTCTGGCAGTGGACAATAGAAGGTCTCTGTCTCTGTAATTAAGAAGCTTCAAAATGAAAGGTCGGGGTGGAGCACCAGGAGGCAACGGCTTCGTCGGAATGCGGTGAGCATGCTCAACTACAAAGCTGGGTGAGAACTCAATGGGAGCAAGGATTTCCTTGAGTAGCTGCTCTACAAACTTTTCTGGAGAGGAGCTCTCCACCCGTTCCGGCAGGCCCAAAATACGCACATTGTTACGTCTGCTACGATTTTCAGCATCCTCTGCCCTAGCTTGCAGGGTTTTTACTTGTTGCTGCAGTGTGCGGATGGATTCCTGATTAGAGGTCGAGATGTCCTCTACCCCGCTTAGTCTCTACAGTTCTCTACTTGATCTTATCCATGTCGTAGCGAAGTCTGTTGACGTCCACCTGTAGTTGGTCAATTTTGGTGGTCAGTGTGGTCCGGCAAGTGGCGATAGCCATCATTATTTTCTCAGTGTCCAGAGTGCCATTGGACAGAGTGCCCGATTGCGAATGCTCATCAGTTTGACTCATTGTGTCCATTGTGGTTTTATTTTGTGTGGAAATGGGTGCTGTTGAGTTTGTTGCGGCCCATATGTGGATTGGAGCCGGGAATAAGATTTTTAAACTTTATATATGTGATTTAGTGTCTAGTCTCTCGTGACTTATCGTACTTTGAGTTAGTAATACATTTTGGTCCATACAGTCCCTGTTATTTGTGAAAAATCAAAACTTGCCATTTTAAGACAGATATTTATACCACAAAAAATTGTTTATAACTGGTGTTCTGTCCTTCCTATGTGCAGAGCATAAGCTGACAGGCGGCTACACTTTTTTCCCATCTATTCATTGACTCGGGAGCGATGTCCAAGCTTCAACTGTTATTGCAAGAGATAGTGTGAAACTAAAGGACAAAAAAAAATGTACTGTAATGTAAAATCACAGAAAGTGGGATATTTACTCAAAAACAAGAAAACACAAGACCATACTTACAGCTCATATGTCTACTGTACATTGACAACATTAGGGGCTTATAAACTTAGTAGTAATTTTTCACATTTTCAAGAAATTTGAAACATAGGTTTTTGTTGGGACCAGTCCAGTTGCGACGTGGCTTTAAGGGGCCTGTATGTTTAATACCCCCCCAAAAAAAACCTCCATCTAAGAAACTCGAAATATTCAGCATTTACGAAGTTGATTGACTCTAGAAGTTTCATAGAAATTAAAGCAAAATGGAGGTGTAACTTCAAATTTTCCCTTTTTTTTTTCTCGAAGATTTAAAATTTTCTTCCATTATTCAATAGAACACAGAAGATATTCAAGTGAACTCAATATTGATTCCCGATTCTGCTGTTTTAGAGATATCACATATGTGGCCCTAGTGAGATATTTGACTCAACTACAAGTCTCAGAGTAGCAGGAGCACCAACTGGACTTTGGGGTCTCATTTTTATTAGGATTTTCTTTAGGTGCTATTTCAGGTTTGCGAACACCTTAAAGTGGTTTTGCCACAATCTCATTTCATACCTCCTGCTTCCAGCTCTTCAGCTCTGTGTGCCCAGAAGGGGGCGGATGTGATTTGTTTGAATTGCATATCATGTGACCCAGCAGGATGACATCACCATGCCTTTCCTCTCTCTAGTCAAATAAAGATCTGTTTATGTACAGAGCTGTGTAGAACTACATTGTAGCTCAGAGGTAAAGTTTTTACCTCCAGACACAAGATCCTAGGTTCAAATCCCTGCAGGAACCAAATCTGTGGATTTTTTTTCTCTTTGTCAGTGCACATACCTCATTGAGGTTTCTTTTTTTAACTTATTTCCACTGTTTAATTAATTACTGAGGAGTACAGAGGACGGGAGTAGAGTGACAGCACCTGGGGTTGAACACTCAGTAGCTGCCTGAGAGGAGAGGTGATGACCGACAAGCTCTCAGCCCTGGTCGAATCCCCTGGAGACGAGCTGTA
>JAODAL010011260.1:22500-100843 GCA_025379985.1 Phyllomedusa bahiana | reverse complement strand
AGCAGAGGAATATCTGTGAAAATATGCTGACCCCGCCAACATACAGTGATTGACGGTTTGCTCTGTATACAGACTGATATCATAAAAGCTGTCAATCACTGAATGTGGGTGGGGTAAGCAGGTTGCCAAAGAGGTCCAGTCAGTATTTTCTCTGATTTTTACCCAGAAATCCTGCTCCAAATCATATAACCCTATATATCACAGAGCTCAGCTTCTCTCCTCTATCCAATAACCCTATATATCACAGAGCTCAGCTTCTCTATCATATAGCCCTATATATCACAGAGCTCAGCTTCTCTCCTCTATCATATTACCCTATATATCACAGAACTCAGCTCCTCTCCTCTTTTATATAACCCTATATATCACGGAGCTCAGCTCCTCTCCTATACCATATAACCCTCTATATCACAGAGCTCAGCTTCTCTCCTCTATCCAATAACCCTATATATCACAGAGCTCAGCTTCTCTCCCTCTATCATATAACCCTATATATCACTGAGCTCAGCTCCTCTCCTCTATCCAAGAACCCTATATATCACAGAGCTCAGCTTCTCTATCATATAGCCCTATATATCACAGAGCTCAGCTTCTCTCCTCTTTTATATAACCCTATATATCACGGAGCTCAGCTCCTCTCCTTGACCATATAACCCTCTATATCACAGAGCTCAGCTTCTCTCCTCTATCATATAAACCTATATATCACAGAGCTCAGTTTCTCTCCTCTATCATATAACCCTATATATCACAGAGCTCAGCTCTTCTCCCTCTATCATATAACCCTATATATCACAGAGCTCAGCTCCTCTCCTCTATCATATAACCCTATATATCACAGAGCTCAGCTCCTCTCCTCTATCATATAACGCTATATATCACAGAACTCAGCACCTATCCCTCTATTACATCCGGCTCTCAGAGAGGTTAGCATAAACCACCTGTTGGGTTCCATTTAATATCACTTGTACAGAGCTGCTATTTACAAAGTGGACATGGAGAAACAGATGTACATCGCTCTACCACAGATATCTGGTGTAACCATTTTCATCCTCTTAACGTACATTAACTGTCTGTCAACTGTCTTCCTCCTTTTGTTCAGTCTGGTCTCAGTTGTTCCTACCAACTAATAGAATCATCAGGGGCAGTAAACAAGGGCATTTTGAAAGTGAATTTCAATTTTAACCCCAAATTACAGCTTCACTTGAAGTTGGCGAGAGCAAGAGGTTGGATGTGATATTCAGACACAAAATATTTACACCAAATAGTTTCCTACTATGTGTGATTCACATGTCATAAAAAACGTACTCCACTGCATGGACTTTACTGAAGACCAATCAGGTTACGGTCGCCTTTGATTGTGAATTGAATTTAAGGGAATGTTGTGAGACATCAGAATAGTCAGCAGATTGTTATATTGGGGCCTTGTGATCTTGTTATTCGCAGCTGCACGCTCACATATACAAAGGATCAGTTGTCTGCATACAACTAGCAACCCAGTTTATATTGACGTAGTGGTTTTCATTATGTTGTTTACTTCAAGTTTGTTTTCTGAGGTGATTGTTCTTATGAGAAATTTTAATCTGTTTCCGATGTCATTAAGTTGAAAAGGAAAAATCAATTTTTCGCCAGAACTTTATGCACCAGTCTATAATGTGCCATCACTTGTATCTATCTTCTGACATGTCAGATGATTGAATAAGTGAAAATAGACCACAATAGACTTAAGATAATAACTAGAATAAATGAGGAGAGAAGTAAATCCATACCCTAAAAAACAAAGAACACAACACTTGGAAGTCGGCTTCATTTTTCTTGCAATTTGTAGATGTCCCAATTCATAGACTCTCACGAGTACCATCTACAGGCCCCAAAAGATGCGAGAAAATGAAAAAAATTGAGGTAATCTCAAGAATTAAGTTTATTATGGACTCCTAACTCTTTCTGGTTGTGTCTATAAGGCTATGTTCACATGGTGAAATTTCGGCACGCATTTTGCGTCCTATTTGTGCCGAAATTACGGTAATCCACAGTTCTCATAGAGAACTATGGATTACACCTCCTCTCCACGCTTGTACAATACGATCGTGTTGTACGAGCGGTGAGATAAGTGACATGTCAATTACTTGCGGCGAATTTGCGCCACGAGTAATGACAGTCTATGGCGCCGGCGGGCAGTACGTGCCGATCAGCGTGACTCCCAACTCACCCGGCGTAATTGCGGGGCGTACTGTACGCCCCGCAGTTATGCCGTATGAACATAGCCTAAGTCTTGTCTGCGATTTGTAACCATTTTTAGGGACAGAAAGTGACATATTTTTCAGATAATTCCATTACAAATACAGTTCTTATTCTTCATATCAGAAAGGCAAGTTATTTTTTGAGACCCCACACAATTCATTTGTATGGGCAGAGCAACATTGGCATGTTACAAATAAGAAATAAATGTAGTATATATATATTATATATATAAAATATATATATAAAAATATATTTTATATATATATATATAAAATATATATATATATATATATAGTAGAAGATTCCCAAAGCCTTTTAGGTAATGGCGATAAGAATTTTAGGTTGTGTGATTAAGAAGGTCAGGATTTTAAAATAAAGACTACAGTTGCCACAGATCATTCTAAGCAAGCAGACGTGTGACTCTTCTCAGCAACCTTTCTCTTTCCTTATTCACTGGGTTATTACCGGCTTAAATCTGTTCTGCAGAGAGCAGATGTGTTGAAAGAAAACTGCGGCATGTCATCCATAAGGTATTGTGAAAAAAAGCAGTGTTTTGTAAATCTCTTTATTAGCTGAGGAATTTCTCTGAGCCCTGCTTCCAGATTTCCCTAGTATAAGATTTATATTTCAACTAATCTGACTGCCCTAAAATGTGAAAATAGATTATATAGAAAATGCATTATTATGTGTTTGACAAACTACAAAACACGTATACTCTTTCCATTTATCCCTCAACCGTCCTTCTC
This sequence comes from Phyllomedusa bahiana, assembly GCA_025379985.1. NCBI lineage: Eukaryota > Metazoa > Chordata > Amphibia > Anura > Hylidae > Phyllomedusa > Phyllomedusa bahiana. The sequence goes on along the minus strand of JAODAL010011260.1, from coordinate 97,856 downwards.
TAAGGAAGGGTATTTTATATCTCTTACATAAAAGTTCTATAAAATTACTGTAAAGGAAAATAAAAGCAGACCTGCTATAGCAGGGGTCTGCAACGTCGGCTCTCCAGCTGTTGGGAAACTACAACTCCCATCATGCATTTATATAATCTATATCAGTGGGCATGATGGGAGATGTAATATTCCAGCAGCTGGAGAGCTGATGTTGCAGACCCCTGTGCTGTAGTATCACCATAGTATGGAGTACATTTGGTAAGCTAAATGTAGAAAAAAAATAGTTTCTCTCTAAAGAAAACTTGTCAATTTTCTTGACATGTCTTAAAAAGTCTCTGTACACTCAAATATGTATGTATATTGCAGCAATTATGTATTCCTAACATGGACACTAATTTTAAAAGACTTAATACTTTATGAAGACATTGACAACTGGATGAGAACATTCTCTTTGTAAAAGTAAGGGACATCTCAGTACACAATGACACTGCCAGCACTGATTTAGATAGTTACAGTTTAGGGATACACCCACAAGCAGTAACACCCAGTTGTCAGTTTATTCACAACTTTAGAAAAAACAGAGGAACTGCACAGCAAAAAGTACTAAGAAAAGATGTTCTATGCTTACTATTTTATGGGTAAATCATTGGGCCTTATGTACAAAAACTGTGTAGCCGTAAGACTGTCTTTGGTGCCGATAGCAAGCAATCGGAGCTCGGCTTTCATTTCACATGGTGCTCTGGAAAAATAATAGCTGAGCTCTGATTACTGCTCTACAGTTTTTGTACATAAGCTCCAATGTGTTCCCCATGAAACAGTAAGAATAGAACATCTTTTCTTACAACTTTTTGTCGTGCAGTTCCTCTGTTACGAAAATTGTGAATAAACTGACAACTGGGTGTTACTGCTTGTGGGTGTATCCCTAGACTGTAACTATGTGATCAGTGCTGGCAGTGTCACTGTGTACTGAGATGTCCCTTACTTTTACAAAGTAAAATATCTTCATAAAGTATTAAGTCTTTTAAAATTAGTGTCCATGTTAGGAATACATAATTGATGCAATATACATACATATTTATCTGCGGGGGGCGGGGTGTATGTGTGTTCACAGTAGATCAGGCATACTAAGCCTTCCCCTTAGATGCCGCACCATTGACAACAGTATGCCAGCTGAAAATGGAAAGGATTGGGAAGACATTAACACCTGAGCTCTTCTCTGCAAGAATAGTATGGTAGTTTAATGTGAAACCACTTGGGTGCTGGATTTAACAGTAGCTGCAGCATTTAAGGAATGAAATGTGCTGAGTTCTCACTGATGCTGGCCATTAGAGTGAGGTGCCAGTTGTATTATACACAAGTGATGGCATGGCACAGCTTGTGTAATAATACAACATGTTATGGAATGAGGTTGGAAGGGTTGAAAGGGACCTGTGGACATTCCTGATATGTCTGTTTTAGTAAATCCTTGTGTTCCCTGTGAAATAATTCTGGAGCATATTTTTTTTTTTAAACTGTGTTGTGCTGTTCCTTTTAGAAGTTCATTACTGAATCTGTCAGCTGGGTGTAACCAAATGGAGGTGTGTCCCTGCAGAGTCTAGCATTGTCCAATCAGTGCTGACAGTCGGTGTGTGCAGGAACAAAAACTTTTCAAGCCTGGAAAGGTAACACCCACCTGACAGATTCCATAATACATTTCTAGCCGGAAGAACAGCACAACACAGATATAGGAGGAGATGTTTCAGAATAGTTTCACTGGGAACACAAGTATTTTGTAAAACAGACGTATCCGGCATGTTCTCTTTAACTACTCTCTGTTTTACTGCTTTTTGTTGATGATACCTCTGTGTAATAGATGTAATCCTCCTGTGACAATAATCACCGGGCAGTATTTTGTCTCTAATGAATCTCTTTCCCGCAGACTCTGAATTCTGTGACCCCAAGATTACAGGCTGAGGACTGCAGTATCGCCTGCTTACCAAGAAACCACGACAAGAACCGCTTCATGGACCTGCTGCCGCCTGACAGATGTCTGCCTTTCTTAATTACTATAGATGGGGAGAGCAGCAATTACATCAATGCAGCGCTAGTGGATGTAAGAAGACCTATCTCTCTGCTTGATGTGTATAGAAGACCGGAATCAAGCCTGATACAATGTGATTGATGTATCTGCGCTGCAAAATATTCCCAAACAAATAGGAAACTAATGGGCAGTAATTAAAGCCCTGTTGTCAGTTACTGAAATTCAATTCCCCTGAAGTGTCGGCTAGTTGTTTGTCATTTTCAGGGTTCACCTCTTGTGGGAATGATGCCTTCACATGGTCCATTTATTTCCACTCGAGCTATTAATGGAGGGCTTAGTAGCATTCAAGGTTATCAAGACACAGTCTATGGATCTAGCTGAAACTGTAAGGCCACTGTGACAAAAGTGTTCACATCTTGCCTGATGTCATTTAGCTGTAATATGGCTTAACTCTGTTTTTTGTGTGCATCGCTGTGAGATTTCCAGTCCACATCTGCTCACTTCAGGAGGCGAATATCACTTCTAGAGAACAGGAGCAATGAACCAAGCTGTTCGGTTAATGCTGATTGCCTGATGCACACCATAAAGAGAGTTACGGAAGTGATGTGTAATTACAGTAAAAAGTACAAGCTACATGGTTTTTAATATCAAGTCGAAAATCTAAACTTGAGAAAAAACTAAACCTGTCTGTAGGGAGCTGTAAACTCGGCAGCGGCATGTATCCTTGTTTACACGTCCTAAAGCGGCGACGCGACTTGCCTCGTGATGTTTACTACATTTCACTTCACCGATTCTTCACACTGAATAATTAATGGATACATTAAATTGTAAATGGAGGCTTTAATGAACTACACCAGGCAGAGCATTTTATGTTGCATTTAGAAGAGGCAGCACTATTTGTTTCATTTAGCATAATTGGTTAAGTGATGCTCGATGTGATGAAATGCATTAGAGAATATAGTGCTGGATGTGTTCATTGCATCAGCCTCAAATATCTCCCATGCTCCAGTATATGTCTTAATGCCGCATCAGTGTCTTATGGCTTTTAACAGCTTTCCTGTCTGCTTCAGTGTAAGAATGTTCACATCATTTTAGATTTAACACATAAACTTTGAGTTGCTTCTGACAGCTTGAAAGATATTCTAAAGCTCCTATAGCTAAAGCAAGATCTTGCAAATAGAAAGCTGTTGGCTCTGATGCCCCGAATGGCAGGCCTGCCCAGCTCTCTGCCCTTTGTCTCCTTTTGCTAAATGCAAGTCTTTTATCTTTTTTTTTTTCCTCTCCTCTTCTTTGACAGAGCTACAGACAGCCAGCTGCCTTCATCGTCACACAGCATCCCTTGCCTAACACTATCAAGGACTTCTGGAGATTAGTATATGACTATGGATGCTCTTCCCTAGTGATGCTGAATGAAGTGGATTTGACACAGGTCATTTTGCAGATTTGTAGAGTCTACGTCGTACAAAATAGGTTGTCATTTTATTGACCAGGTATGGTTTGTGACCCACAGGGATGTCCACAATACTGGCCAGAGGAGGGAATGCTCCGGTATGGTCCAATACAAGTGGAATGCATGTCATGCTCAATGGATTGTGACGTCATCAACCGAATCTTCAGAATATGCAACCTCACACGGGTAACTAAATTAAAATTAAAGGGGTTGTCTCGCTATAAGATTTGCGTTTTATTTTAAAGATCTTGCAAAAACAAGTCACTTTGCAATATGTGTCCATTATCAGTGTCCCACCTATTCTGAGATATCCCCTCTTGTATGGGCTGCATCAGCTCCTCAGGTCGCTATAGCTACAGACCTGTTTGATCTTTCCTGATAGGCTGCCAGCACTGGCTGCTATAGCTACAGACCTGGCTTCTACTGCAGCCTAGTAGAAGCCAGTAAACACACCCCTGAATTCAAAATGAAACCAGGACTGAGGTAAGATGAATCAATGTAGTGAGACAACCACTTTAAGTAAACGATATGAATGATTAAAAATTTAAATTAATTTGTATCTATGTTTTGCATATAGTGCTTTCACTTTTGTAAAATAGGGGAATCTGGATTTCCACTGTAATTGTGTATGCATTTTCCCTAATACCTGAAGCTCATGAGCCTTCGTTTATAGTACTTGCCCTTTTTCTCTCTTGACTTGGTAGTTCATAATCATTCTGCATTTGCAGTAATGAAAATCAACTTTCCGTGCGCTGACTTCTAGGCAGCTCTTGTGTAAAGCTTAGGGTTTCAAAGACACGGTTTAAACCATGAAACTTGTGAGACCCACTTTATAATTTAAAGGGATTTTCCCAGCGCCTGCTTTCCCTCCACATCCTTCTGCTTTGGGCTCCCACTATCTTTGCAGGCTGTGGGCAGTTCTACTGCATAGACTGATCATTCAGCTCTGCTAGCTTCTATTCCTACCTGTGCCTACCTGTGCCACATTGGTGATGAATGGATGAAAAAAATGGCAAGCAGGATGTCTGCTAATCTGGTAGCTTGCTCGCAAATACAGCTCTGCTAGCACACATTTATAACCAGTCACAGTTATCTGTGTAGTTACATGCAAAGGTAACAGTGTCAGCTATAGGACAGGGCAAGACTACTGACTCCAAAGGATTAAAGCTTCTCTCAGTAATGGAAATGAACGAGACCAAGTAATAACTTCCCATCCTGCTGATAAAATACAACAGGGAGTGATGTCACCAGCCCCACTACTATGAGAGGAAGCAAGATGTGGTCGACAGCCATGGAAAGATTCTATAAACGAGCAGAAGACAAGAACTACTCTTTCCTTGAAATGAAGCAGTACCAGAAGAGAAATGCTTTGATCAGTAGCTTTCTTTCTATTAGGAGAAATATACCATAGATATATGATTGATAGATACACCTGTATCAATCAATCTGTGTATGTGTGTGTGTTTATATGTGTATGTATATATATATATATATATATATATATATATATATATATATATATATATATTATATATTATATATATATTATATATTATATTTATATATATTATTTAAATATATATGTATTTTATTTATTTTTATATATGTATATTATATATATATATTATTTACATATATATATATTATTCATATATATATATATTATATATATTATTTACATATATATATATTATTCATATATATATATTATTTATAAGGAGAGATCTTCCCTTCCTGAGCTACCCGATGCCTCCCACACAGCCAGCCAGTATCTTCTCTACTCTGCACTGAAGAGGGACAAAAATCCCGAAACAGCGTTGTCTGTAGATGAGAGATACTGGCTTGGCTAAAAAATCCTTTTTGCTTTCTCAAGACTCGGTGGGTCAAAAGCAGATTGAGTATTTGTTACAACCAACAGAGGGCGCTGTGGGCTTCTCCGCCCCTTTCCCATAATGCCTTGTGATATATATATATTTATATATTTATATATATATATATATATATATATATTATATATTTTATATATATATATATTTGTGTGTGTGTGTGTGTTTTTTTTATTATATAAATATATAATATATATATAATTTATTTTTTTTTCGATATACACTCACCGGCCACTTTATTAGGTACACCTGTCCAACTGCTCGTTAACACTTAATTTCTAATCAGCCAATCACATGGCGGCAACTCGGTGCATTTAGGCATGTAGACATGGTCAAGACAATCTCCTGCAGTTCAAACCGAGCATCAGTATGGGGAAGAAAGGTGATTTGAGTGCCTTTGAACGTGGCATGGTTGTTGGTGCCAGAAGGGCTGGTCTGAGTATTTCAGAAACTGCTGATCTCCTGGGATTTTTCACGCACAACAATCTCTAGGGTTTACAGAGAATGGTCCGAAAAAGAAAAAATATCCAGTGAGCGGCAGTCCTGTGGGCGGAAATGCCTTGTTGATGCCAGAGGTCAAAGGAGAATGGGCAGACTGGTTCGAGCTGATAGAAAGGCAACAGTGACTCAAATAGCCACCCGTTACACCCAAGGTAGGCAGAAGAGCATCTCTGAACGCACAGTACGGCGAACTTTGAGGCAGATGGGCTACAGCAGCAGAAGACCACACCGGGTGCCACTCCTTTCAGCTAAGAACAGGAAACTGAGGCTCCAATTTGCCCAAGCTCATCGAAATTGAACAGTAGAAGATTGGAAAAACGTTGCCTGGTCTGATGAGTCTCGATTTCTGCTGCGACATTCGGATGGTAGGGTCAGAATTTGGCGTCAACAACATGAAAGCATGGATCCATCCTGCCTTGTATCAACGGTTCAGGCTGGTGGTGGTGGTGTCATGGTGTGGGGAATATTTTCTTGGCACTCTTTGGGCCCCTTGGTACCAATTGAGCATCGTTGCAACACCTTGTGGAATCTATACCACGAAGAATTGAGGCAGTTCTGAAGGCAAAAGGGGGTCCAACCCGTTACTAGCATGGTGTACCTAATAAAGTGGCCGGTGAGTGTATATATTTTTATATGTATATGTTCATGGGAGACTAATGATTAAATCCTTAATTTGTGTTGTTTTTTTCTTTGGACAGCCTCAAGAAGGTTATTTGATGGTTCAACAGTTCCAGTACTTAGGATGGGCGGCACACAGAGAGGTGCCAAATTCCAAAAGATCTTTCCTAAAATTGATTTTGCAAGTTGAGAAATGGCAAGAGGAATGTGATGAAGGGGAAGGACGCACCATTATTCACTGCCTGTGAGTTTACCCACTAATAGCCATCATTTATTGTTACTATGTCTGAGCTCTAATGTACGTCTTTATTGACCTGGCCTGTGGATCGGATGCATGATTACAGTTGTTAATGTGTACCTCATAGTGATATTAGGTTTTGGTAACAGTATATTACAGTCATTTCATACTGGTAGGTATGCTCTTCATCTTTTTATGGTTTAGTAATACATATGGAAACAGACTTTGTTCTGGAGTGAAAGCTAGTCATTGAATTTTTTACTAGCTAAATAAAAGCCAAACACATTTATATGGTATCAGATGCCTTGTTCAATTTGGAAAATAACTACAGGGATAACTGTGGAGGCCATGTTTTTGTTAGTGGTTTGTATGTTTTTTTTTTAAATAAAATTAAAGTATATGGAAACAAAAAGGGAAACATCTTTACTTTATATTATCTTTTCATATATTGCCTCTCTTGCCTACTGGTTTTAAGCCAAGAATTTCTGGTCTGCAAATATTTTTAGAGTGCCAGCTCCCACCCTCTGTGATTATGGATTTACATGAGCTGTGTATAAGTATGTACGCGTTTTGTGTGTGTGCATATGTGTGTTTGTGTGTGTGTGTGCGCGCATATATATATATATGTGTATATAATATGTGTGTGTGTGTATATATATATATATATATATATATATATATATATATATATATATTATATTTACACACACGAACACTCCTGTGTGCATTTACAGCTCATGTGAGCCCATAGTATGTGTGCGTATGTGATATATATATATATATATATATATACATACATACACACACAGCTCATGTACATCCATAGCCAGAGAGGGTGGTAGCTGTATAAGTCTGTATGTGTGTGTGTATATATATATATATATATATATATGTATATAGGGTGTGTGTGTGTGTGTGTATTATATATATATATATATATATATATATATATATAATATATATTATATATATATATATATTGTATATAATGTGTGTGTATAAGAGAGAAAATCCACGGCACTCCACACAAAGAATAAAGCTGAAAAGGTGTTTAATCCTCCATGCTCAAAAAACGTGAAGTTTCAGCCCCCTCACGGAGCCTTTGTCAAGCAATGTTACAAGTGATCATGAACAATATATATATAGTGAACAATTAAGGCATTCAAAGATCATTCATATTAAAACATTGATCATATTAAATTACAGAGAAAATATACAAAGTGATACAAACACCATTACATTTATGTGCAATATATCTAAAATGTGATATCCATAAAATATGCATAGTGTTCAATGTGCAGGTAATACTACCATAATTACATAATTATAATAATCAAAAAAGGAGGCAGGGAACATAATTAGACCCGCACATAGATGATAACACATGTCCCGAGAACTGCGCATGCCCAAAAGCAACATTGGAAGCCGAAACGTCGCCTGACATGGAATAAAGCACAACTTGTTTTATTTTATATCTTTGTGAGTGCAGCGGTTTTTCCTGTTTTTGATTCTTTGACCCGTGACATGGGTTTTGCTGCTTGCTCCCATTCTCAATTAGTGTTGCTGATTTTTTCTTTATATATCTATATATATATCTATATATACAAACACACACACACACAAATACGTTCATTTGATTAACAAGAGCTGTAAATAAATATAGGTCTGTGTATATATACATATACACAAACAGCTCATGTAAATCCATAGCCACAGAGGGTCGGAGTTGGCATTTTAAGAATATATTTACATAGAAAGAGAACAATTTTTGAAAATGCGGAAACAGAATCCAGTGATATTACAGGTGTCACTTCTAAGTTGGCCTCTCAGCAACTGATGATGACAAGCTGTCAGCCTCTCTGCATGAATTAATTATGACACCTTGAAGGTTGTCAGTTCCTGGAAACTTTATTTGGATTGAAGTCCTTTCTGTGATTTTTTATTTTTTTTTATTTTTTTTTTTTTTATTTGTGTCAGTGCTGATTTCATGATAATTTAGCTGCAGCAACTATGATTGATTGATTGTCTGCAAATCGCAATGTTTTCATGCATCTCATAACTCTGTCTAGAAATGGAGGAGGACGAAGCGGTGTTTTCTGTGCCATTAGTATTGTGTGCGAAATGATCAAGAGACAAAATGTGGTGGATGTTTTCCATGCTGTAAAGACACTACGCAACAGCAAGCCAAATATGGTGGAGACTCCGGTAAGTTTTAGGGCAATAATCACCTGCTTTGGTGTCTGTGGATATAATAATAAATATGTAATGGTGCATGTGAATGTAATCCATATTCTCTTAAGTGTTGATTTTTCCATCCATGCCAAACTTTTCATTGACTTGATTCTGAGGAGTAACCAGGTGGTCATTATGTCCTGTATGTTTTTACTTTGACGTCTGTAACTTGATGTGGACATAGGAGTCTAGATTTGACATATTTAGTCAAACAGTCTTAGTATTTTTCACCACTTAATGGGGACGAATTCGCCCGCAATTACGCTTGGACGGGGGCGGGAGCGGGGATAAGCGGGGGCCGGCACTTCGCCGGCCCATGACTATCACTGCTAGGGGCGCTATACGCCGAAGAAATGACTTCAATTATCTCCCGCCCGGCGGCATTCGCCGGGTGGGGAGGAGACTAATCCTAGTTCTCTAGGGAACTGTGATTCCCGTAATGAATGGGCCGTTTTCGGCCCTTAATTGGCCACTTCGGCGCGTAATTACGGACCGAAATACGGCCCATTTTAAGCCGTGTGAACATGGCCTTATAGGTCATATTTATTATTTTACGGATTTTATTTTTCTATTCATCAAATGCTAGTAAACACTTCTGCTATCATAAAAAGCAACTAAAGCTCACTTATAGCATATTTTGTCCAGTAGTGAAGCACAATATGTTCCAGTATAACGGTTGATGCTTGCATAATACGGTTCATCAACGCATAATGATCTAGTGTTTGTACAGAATGTAACTGGCCCCTGGGATCAATGGCATATATCACTTTGCTAAGAAAACAATGGAACCAAGGCAAATTATGGAAATCCTGCTAAGCAAACATTTCTCAAATGAGCTCTGTGGTTAATGAGAAATAATGTTTGTTTAGATAATTGTTTTCTAATTTTTTCTTTCTTATTTTTTTTTTTTTGCATTTCTTCATACATTTATTCTTATTTCTATAATATATGACTGTTTAGGGAGGGGATGAATAAACTAGGAATTGTTTTATTTTTAATAATCCTCTACCTACAAAGGCATCAGTCTAATTGCATTTTGCAAACATCATATTTTTACTTTCATCTCTCTACTTGCACAAAATTTACTGTGAAATTGCTTATATGTAAATTAGCTGCGAAAAAATTAGTTACCATATATTAGCAATAATTATAACAAATTATTTTACAAACTGGAAGCTTGTGTGGGGTGCAGTAAATGTAGTTTACAAGATTTAGAATAATGAAGGTATCAGGATCACCAGTCTTAGTGCAAGCATTCAGTATGTCGAAATGTAATCAAACTGGTAATTGTTAGCAATACACTAAAGTCTTATAAAGCGGTGCACGTTTTCTATAAACTTCTGCACATTGCCATTTACAGATTACTGGTTGGATGTATTTGCACAGGCAGTTAGTGTTTCCAGTGCACTTCTCTGCAGTTGTCACTGTTCTGCACAGATGTGCATTTTGTAGAGCTGAAACACAAGTTTTTTGTTTTTTTTTAACTGTAGATTTTATTAATGATTTTTAAGATAAATGACATGAACAGTATGATATGCAAGATGATGTAAACTATCAGATACAACAACATAATTGATAAAACAGAGCATGGATCAATCAGAATAAACAGTATTTTCCATTCTTGACACCGGAGTATACAATTCTTTACAAAAGTCCGAACGGAAACCAGTAGGTATCACAATCTCAATGCTGACAAAAAAAAAAGATTTTCACGAGTACACAAGACACAAAAACACAAGTTTTTAATTTATTTCAGCAGTGAAAACTAAGTGGCTAAAAAAATGCATTAAAAAACTGTCCAGTTCACTGTAAAGCTCATGCGGTTGGCACATTACCGTAGTCTGTAAACACTCCCTCAAACATCAGTTATATATGTATGTCTATAGGTAGATAATACTGCTTTAGGGCTCATATAATAATTATTTTACCAAGCCTTATAATTCCTGTGTATTTACCACATGGCTGTTAAGCAACTTCATTGCCCGTAGTAGTAAACCTGATTCATTCCCACAAACCCATGCATCGAGGAGCCAGAAATAACTGCAACGGAGTTAACACAGTGTGCCTGCTGAGGATCAGGTACTAACTCATTTTTATTATGCCGCCTGGCTATGAAGTCAAAGCTAATGTGATTTATACGTACTGTTGCAATATAGAAAAAATATGGCTTCACGTTTCCAACACACACTTGAGCACATTTTTCTAAGAAATATCCCCAGATACACAGTGCGGGGAGACCATAGATGTATCAATTTGTGCCAACACTCATGGCACACTTTAAACTAAATGGAACATACGCTAACAACCTTGGTAATCTTATTTGCTCTTGTACATTATAACTTAATAATCTTTTTTCATATCCTGGATTTAAAACATAATGCCTGTACTATGTTGTGTTGACAATTTATAGCAATATGTGTTTTTTTAATAAGAGCATCTTTAAATCATTAAAAATAAAAACCTCTATACTTATTTCTCCGTTCTACAAATTTATTATGCACTTATAGACTTCTACTACACATAAAGTGCACTTACAGACATATAGTACTGTGTGGCTGGTATGTAGTTTATACTTTGTTAAACTGACTGTATAGTTTTGAAGTAGGGGTATAAAAACCTTCTACTTAGTTCACTTCCAGAAATCCACTTTCTTACAATAATAGAACAGCTGTTAGAAGTCAGAAGTATTTTCTCCATGACCCATTTAACTATACTTATTGTCAAGATTCTGTGCCATCAAATACTAGTACATTTCAAAAAATGTAAATATCATTGAAAATTCAAGGGGTTCTCCAGGGCTATCTTTTTATTTGTTATAGGGCTCACAAATGTAAAAAGCATTGTTATTCGTACTCAAACGTGGAGGGAGAGGCAACATTTTACAAAAATGAGCAGAAGGTTCTTAGTATACTTTTTGATCAAACAGTATAAGCCCATTTGCCACTTCACGGCGACCATTGCTGCTGTGCTGGTGCAGCACAGAGCCGGGGGCTAGGTTTGGCAGCAGTGGTGCTGTTGGACCATTGGACTGTGCCCCTCATCTGTGTGGCTTTTGCTGCTGTGGTGGCTGCCATACAGTGCCACCCCCCATTAGTGTAGGGACCCACATTAAAGAGATCGCCGTGAAGTGGCAAGTGGGCTTATACCGTGTGCTCAAAAAGTATACTAAGAGCCGCCTCTTCATTATTGTAAAAATTATGTTGAGAAGCATTTATATCAATGTATAGCAAGAATGTGCGGCTCATGAATCTTTTACATTTGTTATTCATACTGTAATGAGTCTATACAATTTATGGGTTTCTCTATTTGACTTAGATTATTGATATCAATTATCTTTTCAGTGATATTCTAATTTTTTGAGATACACTAGTATGTAAAGCAGAGAGAACTGTAGCGTTCCTGGTATATGTAACACTTATGGTGACTCCTATGTGGAGGGTGAAACTTTTTGGATTTTTGTAAACTAAGATATTGGTAACAGATGCACTGAAATCATGCAGTGGATGACTTTTTTCATTCACTCGCTGTTGAAGCCCCTAATGAGAGAGTAATATAATTGGGTAATAGATTATATATTTTCTCTTAACTATTGTTTTTTATTTCAGGAACAGTACCGCTTCTGCTATGATGTTTCCTTAGAATACCTAGAATCATCATAGTTGGATGTGCCAATCAGCAGTTCAAGGTCGGACAAATGTCACTCCAGCTGTGCAGTGGAGGATTTTTACATGGGACCTTCTAAGTTTTAAACAGAGCAAACAAAAAGCTAAAGAAAAAAAAAAGTATTTTTCTTATGACTTTCTGTATCTTCATAAGGACATGAGCTGTTTCTATAACTGTAGACAGTATTGATGAATTTAGTGCCACACGATCACACTGCTGGTGTCAGAACTGGACAGCTTCTCCGGGATTTGTACGTATTTGTATATGCAGCCGCCTCACAAGACAACTCTGGAGCCGATATGTTGCATGTGTCTATTTACAATGTGGCAGTTTCTCTTTTTTAAATAAAATTTGTTTAAACCAATTAACAAAGAAGTGCAGATTTGATGGTAAATTCCTGTAATTCTCTCTACATTTCAAGCATCACTGAACTGTACTTGGCTTAATATTTTTTGTACATGGATGCCTGGATCGTACCATATATATTATTTTAAAAGAATCCCAAACATAAGCCAAAGAATCAACTGTAAATATGTCAATATGGAGAAGCACACTCTGTATTTATTGCTTATTTACATTCCTTTATTTTGACGGCTGAAGAAACAATCATTTTTTCCTGAGGAAAGCTTTTTGCTGAAAACGAAGGCGGTTTATTTTTGTATGTAACGAGTGTAAGTAAAAGGAAACTGTTTCCCGCATTAACCCCAGAGCAGTGTTTTCAAGATATTTTGTTGTATGTCATTCTGGTGAACTCAAGTTATGTGAATTTATTTGGTTCTGGACTTTCTGTAAAAACCGGACCAAAATGATATATACAGTTTTCCACCAAGACATTAGTAACCATGGATCAATTATTCATACACCATTTGGGAAATCAGCGCTTACAAATTCAAGATCTGAGTCTCAGGCCACTTGTTAGGAACGTTCAGTTACCATAGAGAGGAGGCGAATGCAGCATTGTGGTCTATGGCCTGAGAACATTTGATTAGCACATTGTAAGAAAATGTGTGTCTTGATGTTTACAGACTTGTAAGCTTTGGGCTCTCGATAAAGTAAATTGAAATAAATGAATACCATATTCCAGGCGTGTCACTTGTCCCATGATTCACAGAAAAAAAAAGTTTATATTATGATTTATGCCATTATGCTTTTTTATATCCTTTTCCTCATGTTTTTATATTCAATTGTTATGTCTGCAAAAGTTTCTCGAAATGTCATCTGCAGAGTTATCTTTGATATAAAGCTAATATGCTGTATATTATAGATCACAATGATACAAGAGTCCTGTGCAAATAAAGTGTTTTTTTTTCTGTTTCCACAAATGTATACCCTAGTTTGTTCGGTGTACATGATTACTTTTGCCTTTAAAGTGCTGTAAAGGTCTAGGTAACAGCCTTCATTCTACATATTCCAGCAGACTGCTAACCCTTCTCCCTTAAAAGGGTTTTCCCACTGTTATTTACTGTTAAAGGGGATATATCGCTTCATCAGTTTGGCTGTTTTCTTGTAGCTTCATTTTCTTCCCCCCCAGCTGGGTGTTACTTAACTGAAGGGGGATGACATCACCCCCCCCTTCACTGTTCGTGCTTGCTCCCAAGTCAGTGTGTTTGTTTGAGATCAGTGAGAGGGGATAGCACATTCCTGCTCTTCCCCCACCTCTCTTTCTGAGTCTACATGTCACTGTGTTGTTCCTCTCCCTATGTAGTCTTATTTTGTAAGAGCGGTTTGTTTACATAGCAGACCCTGCATTCAGTCTAGACAGTCTTCTATGAACTCAGAGCACCGATCTCTTCTCTCACAGCTGGAGTTTTGTTGCAGTTGAATCCAATCTTCTATGAACTCCTCCAGAGCAGCACAGATCTGTCTCCCTTCTATGTTTACATGCAGGAGCATTCGGCACTAAGCACAATTCTGCTCTTTTCTGAGTGTAGAAGCAGCTGCAGTGTTACTGTGCAGCTGCTGGCTGTGCAGAATGAAATGTTGCCGGCCCCTTATTCTGAGTGAGAGAGGCAGGAATGCACACTCCCGTGAATACGACCGGGGGCCAGACAGAATGTAAATTAGTAGAGCCGTCAGCCAATGAAATGAAAGGAGGTGGAATCCGACCAGCCCTGGGGAACAGTGTTTTTTTTATAAAAGGAAGATAAGGGAGACAGTGAAAACAAGACAGCTTTGCAAATGACATCCAATTGCAAAGTTGCTTGTTTTCACTGTCCCCTTATTCTGAAGACCATTTAATGGAATGATACATCCCCTTTAAAGGGGTTTTGCCACAAAGTAAAATTGACGTGGGAAGCTTGCAAATGAAATAATAAACATTTTCACCATTCATCATCATTAAAAATTCTGCACTGTTTTTGTTTCAGCTGCTCCTTTAGTGATCCATTGTTTACAGCTCGTCTCCAGGGGATACGACCATGCTCAGACATCACCTCTCTTCATAGGCAGCTACTGAGTGTTCAAACCCCAGGTGCTGTCATTCTACTCCTGTCCTCTGTGCTCCTTAGTAATTACTCAAACAGTGAAAATAAAAAAAGAAACCTCAATGAGGTATGTGCATTGATAAAGAGAAAATAAAATCCACAGGTTTGGTTCCTGCAGGGATTTGAACCTAGGACCCTTGTGCTGTGAGGCAAAACTTTACCTCTAAGCTACATTGTAGCTACTCAAAGCTCTATACATAAACATACCTTTCTTTGACTACAGAGAGGAAAGGCACGGTGAGGTCATCCTGCCGGGTCACATGATATGCAATTCAAACAAATCACGCACACAGAGCTGAAGACCTGGATGCAGGAGGTGGGAAATGAGATCGTGGCAAAACCCCTTTAAGGTACTGTTGTGTAATAAAAAATAAAAAAAATTAAAAAAAATACATACCTTTCCACTTGCTGCCATTCCAGCACTGACAGCATCTGTTTAATTCTGGCTACTGGGAACAACGTGCGACTGCTGCAACCGGTCAATTGGTTTCAGTGATCACATGCTCAAAGTGTATGGCTCGTGAGCAGTAATGTCAAGAGAATGGCACATGACTGCTGAAGCCCCCAAAAACAGTGAGTAATATCACCAGTGATAAACTGATTTCTATTACAATCTTTTAGGCACTTTGTCTTGTCTTTTTTAGTCCCCCAGCCACCAGGACTGCCCGTTGGCACACCATGATCACATTACTACATGTCGGTCACAATGCAAGGCTGTAGATATGTTGGCTGGCGCCTTGGTGGGTTCAATCAGGCCTCAGCTTCTGCTAACTCCCAGAGCTCTGTAGTTATAATCTTGGCTGGAGGGCGTCCAACTCCATGCTATTTCTTAAAGGAGATTATTATTTTTATTTCCCCCCCCCCCCTCCCAGTCTGTTAGACAATCTCTTGAGATTTCAGGTGCAGTCTTGTCCTTTTAAATGTAGAAATTTGACAGCAGACAAAAATTGGTCAATAGAAATTCAGATTCCTGATGATAAAAACACAACTTTATTTTCAATGCGTGGTCTGATACAAAGAAAAGAACACCAGGGATGATGGCAGCTTACCTGTGGAGGCAAGCGGTTTTGTATAGAAAAGATGTCTGTGAACAATGGGATTCTTTAAGTCACAAAAAGGGTATTCACTAGAATACAGAAAGATTCCTAGTGACAAGGTCTCAGTCCTTTTATCTGGCACAGGCCTGATTTAAAAAATAAAGAGTCAAAACTCTCTTAAAAGACATGCAAGTTGAGGATTATGCCCTGGTCCATCACTTATTACAAATATTCCTCAGGGTAGCACTCTCAGGAGGCCACATGCTCCATACAACCCTCTAATGCAGGCCTGCACAATATACAGCCTGAGGGCTGCCAAATGATTTCTAGTGACCAGCAAACTGAAAGGCAAAGGGGTGTGGCTAATGTAAACTCCACCCCAAAATGGCCTTTCAAAAGCGGTCTTGGTGTTTCAGGGCTGGAAAGAGTAGGCTATGTTTGTTTTAGCCCCAACTCCTGCCAAGTTGTGCAGTTCTGCTCGACTGTTTAAATTGGTATTTATTTAATAGGACATTTTACTGATACACTGCCTGTTGATATGGTTGAGATGTTCAAAATGCTCAACCATCTGATATGTCACTTGTTCCTCTTCTAAAGAACCCAAATTGAAACACAAGCTTTGAAAGGTCCAGTATTATTCTGTCTTGCCAGAATGAATTCATGGTTGTCTTAATTCTTCCCACTGACCTCTTTCTTAACTCCAGGAAAAATGCAAGGAGTCTCTTACTTTTAGTACATGAAGTGCTCGTCTTTCAGAGATACAGGGCCACATGTACAGTATGAAAACTGTCTAGGTCTAAGGCCATGTTTACACGGCTTATTTTGGGATGGATTTCAGTCCGTAATTCGCGCCGTACTGTGCGAATTATGGCTGATATCCGTCCCAGTCATTACGGTAATCCACAGTTCTCATAGAGAACTATGGATTCCGTCTCCTCTCCCCTCTCTCGAAATACGGCGAGCGGGGAGAAATTGACATGTCAATTATCACAGCGGGATACACGCCGTGGATAACAAATGTCTATGGGGCAGACGAGCTGAAAAAAACACTGAAAAAGCAACTGAAAATGTGTGCAGTGGAGACATAGCCTTAGTTTCTCAAGAGAAGAAGGGTATCTTTTTAATAGGGCTCCTTTCTATCTGCAAAAATTAAGAATCCTCTTAGCTTGAAGATTGAGGCGTCTATTTTAACCCCTTAACGACCTTGGGCGTATCAGTACATCCCAGGGCCGCTAAGGGGCTTTGCAGGGGATCGCTCCGCGACCCCCCGCACAGCCGCCGGGTGTTAGCGGCAAATCGCGCTAACACCGGCAGTAACAGGGCCGGCGGGTGGCTCCGCCGGCGCTGTTTTACCCATCAGGCGCCGCGGCAAAGATGGCCACGGCGTCTGAATTAACGCCGATCGGTGCCGCGCACCGGTCGGTGCGGTGATCGGCATAAGCGCAGCTATGCTGCGTCACTTACCCTGGCCGGTTTGCCCCACTTCCGCCCGCAGACAGGAAGTGGGGAAACCGCCATCTTTGTACACCCTAATGCATTGCCTATGCAATGCATTAGGTTGTATTAACAATCGCGCCACCTAGTGGTCAAGTACCACAAGTGGCCTCAATCTTACAGTAAAAAAAAAAAATAAGTTTTAAAGTACAAAAAAAAGTATTAAAAGTTCAAATCCCCCCCCTTTCCCCATTTTACAAATAAAATCATTAAATAATAAAAAAGTTACACATATTGGTATCGCCGCGTCCGAAAAAGTCTGATCTATAAAAATATAACATCATTTATCCTGTACGCTGAACACCGTAGAAGAAAAAAAATTCCAAACGCCCAAATGCGTTTTTTGGTCATTTTACGTCACTCAAAAGATGGACTAAAATGATCAAAAAAGTGCATGCATTCCAAACTGCTAGCGATAAAAAGTACACTTCAGCCCGCAAAAAATGCCCCTCACTGACGTCCGTAGGTGTTAGTACAAAAAGTTATTGGTCGCACAAAATGGCACCGTGGCGCAAATTTAAAAAAATAGAAAATGTTTGGAATTTTTTTACGGTACCAAAATATAACGGAAACCCTACATGTTTGGTATTGCCGGATGCGTAAGAACCTGAAGAATACAGATAACACATTATATTTACCGAAGATTGAACGCCGTAAAAGCAAAACCCCCGCAAACATGACGAAAATACATTTTTTTAAACAATTTGTCCCACTTGGAATTTTTTGGCGGTTTCCCAGTATATTCTATAGTATAGTGAATAACACCATTAGAAAGTGCATCTTGTCCCGCAAAATTAAAGCCCTCATGTGTCTATGTAGGTGGAAAAATAAAAAAGTTATGGCTTTCAGAAGGCGAGGAGGCAAAAACGAACGTCTCACCAAAAAAAAAACGCCTGGTCCTTAAGGGGTTCAGAAAACATGGTATTTCTGATGGATGGTGTCTACCTTATTAGAAAGTTACATAGCAGATTACAATACTTCTAAATATGTAGTTTGGAGTATACTGCACTTCTAACATATTAAAGGTTCAGATTAGCATTCATTATCCCGTTCTAATGTCCTGATTATTATTTTCTGCAGGCAGGGGTAGATAATAATTTTAGCACAAACACTCTTGAAGGTGGCAGCCTTTAGTTCATTTTATGTTTAAGGGTTTTGATGCTCCCTCTATTAGAGTAATAGCCACATTGTGTGTTCAGAGAGCAGTGTATGCATTGATTAAATTTGTTAACTGGCGCCACTTGGATTTGAACACGGCAGAAATGTATTGCAGTTAGTCTGTCCAACCTAAGGTCTCCTTGCTATATGCTTTAGGGTTGTTCACATTGGTAAAGTTATTACTTTTACCACTAAAAGGTTTCCCCTCCCCCCCTTTTTTTGGAACCTGTGACACATCATCCTACTTTCTTTCCTCCTCCTACAATTTTCTGTGTAGATAGATGTGTGGGTGTATGTGTATATATATATATATATATATAATGTATATATAAAATATATATTATATATATATTATATCTATATATATATATATATATATATATATATATATATATATATATATAAAAAATGTACAACAATTTTGACTGCTATATGGTTCTTGACCATTGGTGGAGTTGCTTCAACAAACTAATTGCGTCAACCTGCTGAATCATCTCGAGGTGCTTTCTTGGGTTCTAGAAAACCTGATGGCTTAAAAATAATCACTCTTGCTCCCTAAAAAAATATATTACAAATCTTTATATACCTGTAGTCCTAATGCATTATTTTTTCCCCCCCAAATGGAGAACCCCCATGATGCTTACTGTCTTAAGACCTGTAGACCCAGACCTTAAACCATCTAAAAGCCATAAATTCTTTTATTCCATTAATGTATTCCTTTATGGGATTGCCTGATGCATGACAACTTGTATTATAAAAAAGTAAAAACAAATTATGTTATGGTGGAATCGAAAAGAAATACTATTGTGCATTTTTTTTCCGGGGGGTGAGGGAGGCACTTTTTCAGACTTCACGGTGCGGTATAAATGAGGTGTATAACTTTACTGTGGTTTGGTGCATTTCTGGCAATACCAAGTTTTTGCAGTTTTACCTTGAACTGTTCATTCTCGCAGGGGATTAGAACATGTTATCACTTGAACATTACATACTGCATTAATTATGCTTTACAAAATGTTGCTTAATTACAGAGCTCCTTCTATAATCAATAAGCAATCAAATAGTGGAATTTGGTTATATTGACAGGTGAGGGCTCTAATGAAGGTCTGCCATGTTCTTGCTCCTATTACACCCTAACAACTTAGATGCTGTAGTCCATGTCAATACTAACACACAATCATGATGATTTGTTGCAAAAATTTTAGGCAGACTCATTTATCTGTATGAGTCTTGCAGAAATGTCTTCTGCAGAAACAAACCTATTCAGACTAACCACAAATTTTCACACTCAAATTTCTGCAAAAAATTTGCCATGTGTGAAATCCCCGTTACAGTAACAAGCTTTACATTTGTTACCTTACCACTTTAGAAGGGAGAGGAAGTGGTGCATATAGTAAAATAAAGGTAAAAAAGGTGCCCGGTTATCTTCCTATTGTGCACTGTACAAGATGTATCATTTCGTTTTGACCTTACTTTTATTTGTTCTTCTAAACAATACACTTTGTGATCTCGTTAGTCTTGGGAACAGTTTGCAGTATTCTACATTAGGAAAGATTAACATGTCAGTAATGAGTTTGAGAAAGAGCCAGTAAAATGCCATCTGTGAGTTCACAGTTATTCTGGGAATTTGGGGGGAATACCACAGACTTGATAATGGGTGCTTAAGTGTTCCTTCTGGCTTCAACTAATATAGATAGTGATGTGGAAATTTTTATTTATTTATTTTTATACAACATTCCCTTTAGCACAAACTTCTCCCCCAGAACATTTCTCCAGGTGCTTTGAGGTTACGTAACAAATAATCATGAACAAAGTTGATTCTTCTTTATTTGCTTTAATCCCAGCTGTGGTGCAAGTGACCATTAAACATGATTTCAGTTAAATTTGTGCGGTTGCCCCCCTGGCTTAGCCATAGGTTCCTGCTGATGCACATGTAATAGGGGATGATGGGGTTGTAAGATGGCTGATGTGGGTAGGGTGAAAGGCCTAGCACTGATTGTCTTGCTAAAGCAATAACACATCAATAATTCAACAGACACCGTTCTTGCAGTTTAAAGAGAACCTATCACATAGTTTTTGCTCCCCTGGCTGAGGACAGAACAAGGTAGTGTCAGAAATGCTGTTTCCAGCGCTGTGCCCCTTATTCTGTAAGATGCTGGAGTTTTCGTGTATGTAATGCTCAAATCTGCAGTTTTCAGCCAGAAGAGTCATTCGAAGAGTCCTTCAGTGTGTCAGTTTTTTTCAAACCCTGCCCACCTGAGGCTAGCCCCGCCCACTTCAACTGACAAACCTATTACTTTGAATAGGTAGAAACATGTAAATAACTGTCAGTGGGTGGAGTTAGCCTTTGGTGGGTGGAGCTGACACCTGCTCATGAATAAGATTTGAGGGGTAAATGCTATAAAATGGCTGCATCTTACAGAATAAGTGACACAGCGCTGGGAACAGCAGGTCTGACACTAGCTTGTGCTGCCCTCAGCAAGGGGGGCACAACCTATGTGACAGGTTCCCTTTAAGGCTTGGATCACATTTGCGTCAGAGGTTCCATTCGGAACATGTGTCTTAGAGGTGAAAAAGGACTCAAAAGAATCCATTACACCAATGGCTCCTAAAGGACCCTATTGATTACAATAGGTCCATTGGGAAAAAAATACTGCAAATTATCACCCTTTTTTTCTATTATTCCCAACGGAACGTACAACAGAGGTTCCAAATGGAACTTCTAACATATGTGTGAACCAAGTCTAATTCAAGCAGACTTTCCATAACCATATTAACAGGTACAGAGATCTTATTGTAACCATTTCAAGCCTGCGGTTCTGATGTGGCAGCAAACTTTAACACTGGCTCTATCCCTGCCACTGCTTCAGGGACACAGTACTTTAGGTGCAGTCCTCTACAGTCAAGCATTGTAGCAGTGCTACTCATTTGGCTGTTATTTGTGTGACATGTTCCACTTTTGTATTCCCCTTATGTTAACTGGCTTTACAGCTGCTCATTACTGTTACTTTTCGCAGTTGCAATGCTCAAACTATCCACCAGCTTCGTCAACAAATGCGCAGTAATGGTCACTACAACATAGCTTTCTCTTGATCTCAGTTGCCCAGGTTGTTCTCTATACTGGTGGCAGCTTATCACACAGACCAGGCACACTTGGCTCTTTATTTCCCATTACACAGTCTCTCCACCATCTGCTTTCTTGGCATGGGAACCTATTACCCCTTTAGAAGTAGACATTTAGCAGCTAACACCTGCCACTAACAGTAGGAAATGGAGTCGGCTCCATTCCCTGCTATTAAACCATTTAGATGCTGTAGCAATCCCAGCCACAGTGTCTAAAGGAATGAGAAACAGCGCACCATTCCTCACTCTGATCGGCACCCTGGGGCAAGATCGCAGGGTGCCGATCTGTTAACATAGTGGCTGGAAGGCTGCCATAGCCACTATGTTTAGCTTTCTATTACTTCCTGCTCCATGCAGGAAGTGAGAGAACCGCCATCTTTGTATACCCTTGTTTATGCAATGCAGACGTGTGTA
The DNA here is from genome assembly GCA_025379985.1 of Phyllomedusa bahiana. Taxonomy (NCBI): domain Eukaryota; kingdom Metazoa; phylum Chordata; class Amphibia; order Anura; family Hylidae; genus Phyllomedusa; species Phyllomedusa bahiana. The sequence goes on along the minus strand of JAODAL010011260.1, from coordinate 75,551 downwards.
CCAACGATCGTGCCCCCTAGTGGTCAAGTACCCTATGGGAACCTAATGATATGTAAATTAAAAAAATATTAAAAGTTCAAATCACCCCTCTTTTGCTATTTTACAAATAAATAAAATAAAAAGGTTACACATAGTTGTCATCGCCTGAGTCTGTAAAGGTACGGTCTATTAAAATATATCACTTATGCTGTATGCTGCACACCATAGAAGAAATAAATATTTTTGGTCATTCCACAGCCCCTAAAATTTGGAATAAAAAGTTGCAACTATCCGAAAATGGTACCACTAAAAAGTACACTTCAGCCCACAAAAAATGCACCATGCAGAATACAGATAACATTTTTTTACTGAAGAGTAAATGCCATAGAAGCAAAACCCTTACAAACACAAGTATGTTTTTTTCCCATATTTTACCCCCACCTAAATTCCTTTTTTTTTTTTTCTCTCGGTTTTCCAGTACATTCTATGGAACGGCAGCATTAAAAAGTACATCTTGAGCTGCAAAATAAAAGGAGAAAAAAGTTATGTCTTCTGGAAGGCGAGGAGGGGAAAAAAAAACCCCCCAGAAAGCCATATTATTATATATTAAGGAAGAGGTTAATGGAGCGGCTCTCCGGCCACTCTATAAAATGCCCGAACTACACAAGAAACAACAGCTCAGCAACAGAATGTCACTGGCAGCAGACTATTTGGGTTTTTTACATCAACTAGGCCAGCCACCTTGGTGATACATACCTGCCATCAACAATTTTACCCTTTTCTCTCTCACATAAATCCCCTCTTCCCCAATCTGGGGAGCAGAGCACCTTCTGTTACCAAGCAATGGACTCTCATCAATGCACCCACATTCCCATGCAGCTTCCCCAGTCTACATGTTGTACATGGAAATTAAAACCTTGGAGTGTGTGAAACGACCATGTCACCCTGGCATTGTTTCCTTTCCTCTCCCTCATCAATTTTAATGGGGCATGATTCAATATTAGCCGGAATTTTTGCCCCAGCAGGTAATATTAGGGATTTTAGAGTCCACTGATTCGTGAGACACTCCTTTTCAAATATTTAAAAGTTCCTCTCATAGGAGGACAACTTCCTACTGAGGAACATCGTCGGATGTTCCTCCCTGTTGATATCTTGTGACAAGACAGCGCCCAGACCCACATCTGACACACCTGTCTGGAGTATAAACTCTTTGGCAAAATCAGAGGCCAAACGCACCGGCTGCTTACACAGTGCCTGTTTCAGCTCTTGGAATGCCCATTTAGCCTCAGGTGACCAATTATCCTTGACTGATTTTGTACCTTTGGTAAGGTCTGTTAAGGGGGCTGCGATCGTAGCAAAATTAGGGACAAACCTCCTGTAATATCCTATAATTCCCAGTAAGGCTCTAATTTGTTTCTTCATTAATGGCTGTGGCCAGTTTTGTACTGCCTCCACCTTGCTTACCTGAGGCTTGATCTCACCCTTACCTACTATGTAGCCTAGATATCTGGTCTCTTCCATGCTCATGGCACATTTCTTGGGGTTCACAGTGAAAATGGTTTTTCTTAAGACCCCAAGTACTACCTGGACTGTAACTGGATGCCTCTCCCAGTTCTTGCTAAAAATGACTATAATGTCCAAGTATGTGGGTGTATACTTCTTGTGGGGGCCTAAAATTTTGTCCATGGCCCTCTGGAAGGTGGCAGGGGCTCACTGTGACCCAAAAGGCATTCTGACATTGGTAGCATCCAGTGGGCATTGAGAATGCTGTCTTTTCCGTAGCCTCTTTTGAATTGAGAATTTACCAGTATCCCTTAGTAAGGTCCAAAGTGGTAATATACCAGTCAGCTCCTAGCCTCTCAATGAGCTCATCCACCCTGGGCATGGGGTAGGCATCAAATTTAGACACTTCAAGGATGAGGGCGAAAAATATGGACCTGGCGCTCAATTCCAGAAGGAAAAAAAAACCCTTGTGATTAGCGAGGATATGGTTTTAAATAAAGGTTTTTTATTCCATTAAAAATGAAAAGAGAGTTACCCTTTCCATATATAAAACACACTCTTATAACACGTTTCGCACCACCAGGCGCTTCTTCAGATAATAATGTGATACAGCAAGAGTACAGTGAACAACACTAATTTATAAGGCAGAGTTAGCAATGATTGGAAAAATCCTGAACCAATCACTAAAACAGTTACATAAACAACAAAAAGGAGAAGCAACCAATCCTATAATGGGCGGGACAAATTAAATGAAAGAAGAATAGTGATTGGTTTAAAAGTGTTGGGGAAATTTGACTTGGCCAATAAGGAGAGAGCTAGTTTGTGCAATAGAAGTCTATGGACATCCCTAAGCCAATCAGCGAAGAGAAAACTAGTTCCTTAGGAAAGAATGGACTAAGGTGATTGGAAGAAAAAGGGAGGGAAAAAAGGGAGGGAAAATGAAATGGTCAATAAAATGACGAGCTAGTCATGCTCGTCCCTTCCTGTGTGTTACAGTGCACTATATGTTTTACAGTCGTCAGTAGAAAAAGACGCATAAGGTAGGATTGGTGTACCTAGCGGGGAAAATGTGAACTGTCCCAAGAAAAGGACAGCTACTATGGAAAAAACATATACATATATATATACATACATACATATATATGTACATATACACACATAAGCTACAATATAATAGTGTTAATGGTAAAAGGCGCAGCAGAATCGCTAGGAACGATTAAGATTCTGTGCGTCTATCAGTCATTACAGATGAATTAATGGAGTAAGTTGAAATACATATAAAAGTGTATGAATTCTAAAATAAAATATATGCCAAGATTATTAAAAGTTAAATATATGCTGGACACCAATTACATCGAAATGTAGGTGTATATACAGCTAATGGAGCTATGAAAAACATGAGTAAAAGCATGTATAATAAGAATAGGTGACATTAAAACCATAGTAACAAATAAAATGTATGCCAAGATTACTAAAAATTAGATATATGCCAAAATTATTGAATATATACCAAACACCAAAATATAGGCATATATATAGCTAATATAGCTATAAAAAACATGAGTAAGAGAATGTAAAGTACAATAAAATCGGAGGACATTAAAACAATAAAATGAGTGAAGACCCCCTAAATGACCAGCAATAAAACGAAATCCTAGAAATGTAAACAAATCCTCAATAAATTAACTCTACCAGCTCATTTAACCCCTTGGATTAATAGTTTGTAACGCATACATCCAGTATGTCTCCCTTCTCTGCAATATTTGAAACTTGTTATTAGCATCATGGGGGACCTGATCTATTGGTTGGATTTTTAATTTGGAAAAATCTTGATTATGGTGTTCTTTAAAATGTTTGGCTACACTTTTCCGTATATCCCCTTTTTTTATACAGGCTCCATGTCCGTTCAGGCGCATATGCAGAGCTTGAGTAGTCCGTCCCATGTATTGAAGTCTGCAGGTACACTCAATCACGTAAATCACATATTTGCTCTTACAGTCTAAGTTGCGTTTCAAGTTATATATGGTATTAGTGCTCATAGATGTAATTTGTGTAGCAGTAGTGATAGATGACCAGCAAAGGCATGTCCTGGAACCCAACAGTGGTGACTACCTGGGTTTTCTGTGATTGTCGCAGTCTTGTCGTTTGGACCTTTAACCAGGCTGGGCGCTATAATGTTTTTTAGATTCGGAGCTCTCCTAAAGATCAAATTGGGGCGCTCAGGTATTAGGCTTTGGAGAAAGGGATCCTTTTTGATTATGTGCCAGTGTTTGGCTAGAATTTGTTTAATTTTCGTATGAGACGAATTGTACTGAGTTATCAGAGAGTATTTGTTGTGTAGGTCAGAATTTTTTGTTTTTGTTTTGTTTCCCTCAGTATTTGTCTTTTTTGTCTGTTAAGCCATCCTTTTGTTTCAAGAGTGCTACTCTTTCTTCTGCATTCTCCAGGAGTTTCGAGGGATACCCTTTTTCTTTAAAGCGATTTCTGAGTAGCTCAATTTGGGTTTTGAATACAAGATCATCGGAACAATTTTTTCTTATCCTTCTATATTGGCCATAGGGGATATTGGCGATCCATGGCTTATGGTGCACGCTCTTAAAATGGATGTAGCTGTTTGAGTCTACTTTCTTAAAAAGGGTAGCCGTATTAAAGATCCCTTGTTGGTGAAAAATTTTAATATCAAGAAATTAAATTTTGTGGGATCACTGTGAGCGGTAAAAGAAATACCCCAATTGTTGTTATTAAGGTGTGAAATAAAAGAATTCATAAGATCAGGTGGACCAGTCCAAATAAAAAAGAGATCATCAATATATCTCCTATATAAGGGTACATATTGGATAAAATCGGGGTGAGGATATATGAAATTATTCTCGAATGCCCCCATAAACAGATTAGCGTAGGCAGGGGCAACTCTAGTACCCATTGCTGTACCTTTCGTCTGCCTGTAGGTGGCGCCACCATACTTGAAAAAGTTGTCCAAAATAAATTTCATGCCTTTAAGTAAAAAAATTCCTTTGGGGGGCATTTAGTTCTTGATCAGACTCTAGAGTATTTTGAATACACTCTAAGCCCAAGCTGTGAGAAATATTAGTGTATAAAGCAGTTACATCCATAGTTAACAAAAAACAATCTTTAGATGGTTCTAATTCTGATAGTAGCTGTATCAGTTGTCCCGAATCTTTTAAATAGCTCGGTAATTTTGTGACATATATTTGCAGAAAAAAAATCAATGTAGTGGGACAGCTGGCTGGTAGGCGAATTAATTCCAGATATGATAGGTCTACCAGGGGGTGAGGTCAAACTTTTATGCATTTTTGGCAGAAAATAAAAAAAGGGGCAGCTGGGTTCTTTTATAAAGATGAAATTTGTATCTTTCTTATTGATAGCTCCTTCATATATAGCTACATTGAGGAGATTAAGTAAATCATGTTGAATGGATGGGAATGGGTCAGATTGGCATACCTCATAGTACGTGGTATCTGAGAGAATTCTGAGAGCCTCATCATGATAATATTTAAAGTCCATAATTACAACACCTCCGCCTTTATCGGCTGGTCTGATGACAATGTCTGTATTCTTTTGTAACATTTTGAGGGCATTGTGCTTACCTTTGGTGAAATTGGAACCTTTCCTCACTGGTTCTATTCTCTGCAGTTCATCGCAGACCAAATCTGAAAAAGTTTTAATAAAGTGACCCTGCGAATGGGTAGGGTAAAATTTTGATTTATATTTAATATCAACTTTTTTGTTTCCATTTTCGTGTATATCTTCGGAATTACAGACTATTGGATTGATGGAAAAGTGCCTTGCTAATGTCAATTTTCTGATAAATCTTTGTAAATCTATAAAAATATCGAACTGATTGATTTTAAAATTGGTAGGACAATAGTAAAGGCCTTTTGAGAGTACATTAATTTCATTATTATTTAAGATATATTGAGAAATATTGAAAATACCCCGAGTAACTAAATCTTGAGGGTCTACTGTTTTTGTCTGAGCCTTTCTTTTTTTACACTTGGTGCCAGCTCTGCATCCTCTTCTATGATTTTTCTTTTTCCCCCTTGAGATAATGTGGGAGTCCGAGGTATTGGAATTTTCTGTGAAGGGTTCCCTAAAAAAAGGGGAGTGGTAGTGCCATCAGAGGTTATTTCATTGACTGTCACATCCATGTCAATGAGGTTAAAGGACGTTTCCGATGTGTCATACGTACTTAATTGTGAAAGTCCAGAAAGTGCTGGTGTCAAAGTTAAATGATCATTAGATTCTGATCTAGAGTGACTGTGTTCCTTTTTCAGTTGTTCAAATCTTTCACATATTTTTTGTGCTTTTGCCGCTAAAAAGGCTGGTGACAGAGATCTAGCTTTATTTTCAATGGGATTATCCAGTTGATTCTCATGTGTTTCTATATTGTCTAATGGTGTCTCAGTGGTTTCCAAAGGTGTTTCACGGGTCTCAAAAGATGTGTCGGCTGTGATAAATTTAGTAAAATATTTTTTAAACTGGTAAAGTGTCTTATGTGATAGTGATTCTAGATTAGGGATAACAGAGATCTCAACAGGGAGCTTGAGATCAATAGGAGTAATTGCTCTGGATAAAGATCTCTGGGATTCCTCTGTTTTGGAATATTGTGGGGGAATAAGAATGGGCTCCTTTAGCTTTATAGAAATGTTGTTGTTTTTGGGTCTAGCTCATAGATTAAGTACGGGAGTATTCTGCTCCATAGTCCTAGTTGTTCTGGAATCTTGAGGGGTTTTAATATCTAGTGCAGTTGTTTTATTTTCATGAGCTTTGTTTCTATTATTGTGTAATTTAGAGTTAATAAAAGTAGCTCGTGTGTTGTGATTGTTCTGTCTGTAATTCCTAGGAGAGGAATAAGGGGACCGTCCCACGGTTTTATCCCTACTATCTGACTGGAGCCATTTATTTCTGATGGGTTCAATATCTTTGTCACTTTATCTTTCACCCTGATTGACAGTATGGGGTCTTGTTTTATTAGTATGTGCATTATAGGCTTTGTCCCTATTCAGTTTACCCATTTTCTTAAGGAAGATGTTACTCTTATATTTGGTTATCTCACTTGTGACTCGATTATTAAGTTTATAAAAGTCCCTGTGTTGTTCATAGGGTTTAAGATCAGTCATCAATATTTCAATATCTTCAATTGCCTGGTTTGCTAGACCTGTTCTTTTTTCAATTAGTAAAGACATAAGTTTAAATGAACAATCTTTCAGACAGCAATGCCAATTCTCAACAAAGACAGGGTCATTCAAAAAAGTTGGTGTAATATCAATCATCAATCCTTTCGGAATGAGACCCAATTTTTTATACAACGAGAGAAACATTGTATCCAGGTTATGTTGGGATTCACATAGAGGTTTTTTCTCAAGTTGATTAAATAATGCAGTATCAGCTCAGTTTGCTCCTCAATAAAGTCAGTACTTATCTTTTCCGAAGTGTTTGTAGCAGAATTATTCTTATCATCCAATAATTCCTTGAAAAGAGATTCTCTCAGACTCAAGCGGTTCTTATAATAGTCCATCTTCTCGACGTGGCAGCCAACCTCCTAGCAGAAGTCCTGGTAGGTACTCTGACAAATATAGGAAAATAGAAAGAAAAACACAGAGGTGGCGCTCTATGGTGAAAGTACGTCTGAAGTAAAGCAATTAAAACAACAAATAGAAAAGGTGCTCACCTAGAGCTGTTGTGCATATTATTATAGAGGCACAACACTCGTATGGGCATGGGTGGCTCTATCCGAGCCTCGGAATAGCATCCGCAGGTCACTCCCCCGGGGAGCCGCAAGCAGGCAGGGGGAACGAACAGCAAGGATGAGGACAAAAATGGAACCGGCGCTCATTCCAAAGGAAAAAAAAACCCTCGTATTCGAGGATAGGGTTTTTAAATAAAGGTTTTTTATTCCAAAAAAAATGAAAAAGAGTTACCCTTTCCAATATAAAACACAATTATAACATTTTTCGCACCATCAGGCGCTTCTTCGATAAAAATTTGTTTACAGCAAGAGACGGGAAAAACACTAATTTAAAAGGGCAGATTTTTCAATGATTGAAAAATCCTAACCAATCACAAAAAAACATTACTATACAACAAAAAGGAAAGAAACCAATCCTAAAATGGGGGGGGAAAAATTTAAAGAAAGAAGATAGTGATTGGAAAAATGTGGAAATTTTTACTTGGCCAATAAAGAGACTTTTTGGAAATAGAATTTTATGGACATCCCTAACCAAAATCAGCGAAGAAAAAAACTATTCCTTAGGAAGAATACAAAGGGGTTTTTGGGAAGAAAAAGGGGGGGAAAAAAAAAAAAAAGGGGGAAAATAAAAATGGTCAATAAAATGGCGAGCAGTCATGCTGTCCCTTCCGGGTGTTACAGTGCACTATATTTTTTACGTCGTCATAGAAAAAAAGCATAAGTAGGATTGGGTACCTAGCGGGGAAATGTGAACTGTCCAAGAAAAGACAGCTACTATGGAAAAAACATTCATTAATAAACATAATACAATTATATGTACTTTATACACACATAAATACAAAAAAAAAGTTTTAAAATGGTAAAAAGGGGACGCAGAAATCCTAATTTCTTGTGTGTCTATTATCATCTATACAGATAATTAATGAGTAAGTTGAAAACATAAAAATTATGAATTCTAAAATAAAATATATCCAAGATTATTAAAAGTTAAATATATGCTGGCCCCCAATTACATCGAAATGTAGTGTATATACAGCTAATGGGCTATAAAAAACATGAAAAAGCATGTAAATAAGAATTGGTGACATTAAAACCATAGTAACAAATAAAATGTATCCCAAGATAACTAAAAATTAGATATATCCCAAAATTTTGAATATATACCAAACCCCAAAATATAGGGCAAATAATAGCTAATATAGTATAAAAAACATAGTAAGAGAATGTAAAGTACAATAAAATCGGAGGACATTAAAACAAAAAAATGAGTGAAAGACCCCCTAAATGCCCACAATAAAAAAATCCTAAATTTTTAAACAAATCCCAATAAATTAAATCTACCACTCATTTAAACCCCTTGGGATTAATAGTTTGTCCCAAATGAACCATATGTCCCCCTTCGCGCAATTTTTGAAACTTTTTTTGGCATCATGGGGACCTGATCTATTTTTTGGTTTTTTTAATTTGGAAAAAATCTTGATTAGGTGTTTTTTAAAAATGTTTGGTACCTTTCCCGTATATCCGCTTTTTTTATACAGGCTCTATGTCCTTTAGGCCTATGCAGAGCTTGGAGTAGTCCGTCCCACTATTAAGTCTGAGGTACACTCAACACTAAATCACATATTTCTCTTACATTAATTGTGTTTTCATTTTAATTGGATTAGTTTTTTTAATGTAATTTGTGTACAGTATGAAATGAGCAGCAAAGGCATGTCCGGGAACCCCAGGGTGACTACCTGGGTTTCTGTGATTGTCGCAGTCTTGTCGTTTGGGCCTTTAACCCGGGCGGGCCTATAATTTTTTTTTAGATTTTGGGAGCTTCCTTTTGATCAAATTGGGGCGCTCATTATTTGGTTAAAAAAGGGAAAACCTTTTTGATATGTGCCATGTTTGGTAGAAATTTTTTTAATTTTTTATAAAATTTCTGAGTTATCAGAGAGATTTTTTTTGTGGTCGAATTTTTTGTGTCTTTTTTTTTTTGTTTTCCCCCATAAATTTTTCTTTTTTTTTGTGCAATCCTTTTGTTTCAGATGCTACTCTTTCTTCCCGCATTCTCAGGAGTTTCGAGGGGTACCCTTTTTCTTTAAAAAATGATTTCTGGTAGCTCATTTGGTTTTTAAAACAAGAAACGGAACAATTTTTTTTTTTTCCTTCTATATTTGCCATAGGATATTGGGGGATCCCTGGGGGAATGGTGCGCGCTCTTTAAAATGGATTTCTTTGAGTCTACTTTTTAAAAAGGGCCATTAAAGATCCCTTGTTGGGGAAAAATTTTAATATCAAGGAAAATTTAATTTTGTGGGACACTGTGGCGGTAAAAAAATTACCCCAATTTTTGTTATTAAGGTGAAATAAAATAATTCATAAGATCAGGGGACCTCCCCAAATAAAAAAGGAACACAAAATATTCCATATAAGGGTACATATTGGATAAAATCGGGTGGGATATATGAAATTAAAAAAAAAATACGTAAAGTTTTTAACAACCCAAAAAGGAAAAATGTCATCTAGAAAAAAACAATGACATTTAACTTTTACACCAGCACTTTCTGGGCTTCACAATTAATACTATGACCACGGAAAATCCTTTAACCCTTCATGGATTGACAGTCAAGAAAAAAACCCTGAGGGATACCACCCCCTTTTTTAGGAACCCTTTACAGAAAAAAATTCCCCTACCCCAACTCCCCTTTTTATCTCAAGGGGAAAAAAAAAACATAAAGAGGGGCAGAGTGGGACCAAGCGAAAAAAAAAAAAAAAAAGGACAGACAAAAAGAGTAACCCTCAAAAATTTAGTTATCGGGTATTTTCATAATCTTACATAATGATGAAATTAAGTACCTCAAAAGGGCCCTTTTTTTTATTGTCCTACCCAAAATTTTAAAAACAAACAGTTTCGATATTTTTTTAGTTTTTCAAAAATTTTTCAGAAAATTGAATTACAAGCACTTTTTTCCCTCAAAACCAAAAGTCTGTAAATTTGAAGAAAAAACACGAAAATGGAAAAAAAAAAGTTGATATTAAATATAAATCAAAATTTTAAAACCCCACCATTCCAGGGTCATTTTTTTAAAACTTTTCAGATTTGGGCGCAAGAAATGCAGAGAATAAACCCCTGAGGAAAGTTCCAATTTCCCCCAAAGGAAGCACAAGCCCTCAAATGTTACAAAAGAATACAGACATTGTCATCAAACCCGCCCCATAAAGGGGGAGGTTGTAATTAGGACTTTAATATACATGATGGGGCCAGAATTTCCTCAGATACCACTACTATAGGGATGCCAATCTACCCATTCCCTCCATTCAACATGATTTACTTAATCTCCTCAATGTACAATATGAAGGAGCACAAAAAGAAAGATCAAAAATTTATCTTTATAAAAGAACCCGCTGCCCCTTTTTTTTTTTTCTCCCCCAAAAGCTAAAATTTGACCCACCCCCCTGGTAGAAACCCCCATCATTCTGGAATTAATTCGCCTCCAGCCAGCTGTCCCACTACATTATTTTTTTTTCTGCAAAAAATTTTCAAAAAACCCACTATTTTAAAAGATTCGGGGGAAAGAACCATCAACCATCTAAAGTTGTTTTTTTGTTAAAGTGGATTAACTCTTTAACACTAAAATTTTCACAGCTTGGGCTTAGGAGGAAAATTTAAAATACCTAGAGTCTGACAAGAACTAAGTGCCCCCCAAAGGAATTTTTTTACTTAAAGGCATGAAATTTATTTTGGAAAACAACTTTTTCAGGTATGGTGGCGCCACCTACAGGCAGACGAAAGGTACAGCAATGGGTACTAGAGTTGCCCCTGCCTACGCTAACCTGTTTATGGGGGCATTCGAGAATAATTTATATATCCTCACCCCGATTTTATCCAATATGTACCTTTTTACCTATATAAAATGGAACGCAACTTAGACTGTAAGCGCAAATATGTGATTTATGTGATTGAGTGTACCTGCAGACTTCAATACGTGGGACGGACTACTCAAGCTTTGCATATGCGCCTGAACGGACATAGAGCCTGTATAAAAAAAGGGGATATACGGCAAAGTGTAGCCAAACATTTAAAGAACACCATAATCAAGATTTTTCCAAATTAAAAATCCAACCAATAGATCAGGTCCCCCATGATGCTAATAACAAGTTTCAAATATTGCAGAGAAGGGAGACATAGTGGATGCATGCGTTACAAACTATTAATCCTAAGGGGTTAAATGAGCTGGTTTAAAATTAATTTATTGAGGATTTGTTTACTTTCTAGGATTTTGTATTTATTGTGGCATTTAGGGGGTCTTTTACTCATTTTTGTTTTAATTTCCCCGATTTTATTGTACTTTACATTTCTTACTCATGTTTTTTATAGCTATATTAGCTATAAAATATGCCTATATTTTGGTGTTTGGTATATATTCAATAATTTGGCATATAAACTAATTTTTAGTAATCTTTGGCATTTCATTTTTTTTTGTTTACTATGGTTTTAATGTCACCTATTCTTATACATGCTTTTACTCATGTTTTTTATAGCTCCATTAGCTGTATATACACCTACATTTCGATATAATTGGTGTCCAGCATATATTTAACTTTTAATAATCTTGGCATATATTTTATTTTAGAATTCATACACTTTTATATGTATTTCAACTTACTCCATTAATTCATCTGTATAGACTGATAATAGACGCACGAGAACTTAATCGTTCCTAGCGTTTCTGCTGCGCCTTTTACCATTAACACTATTATATTTGTAGTTTGTGTGTATATGTACATATATATGTATGTATGTATGTGTATATAAATGTATATGTTTTTTCCATAGTAGCTGTCCTTTTCTTGGACAGTTCACATTTCCCCCGCTAGGTACACCAATCCTACCTTATGCGTCTTTTTTCTACTGACTGTAAAACATATAGTGCACTGTAACACACAGGAAGGGACGAGCATGACTAGCTCGCCATTTTATTGACCATTTCATTTTCCCTTTCTTTTTTTTTTTCCCTCCCTTTTTCTTCCAATCACCTTAGTCCATTCTTTCCTAAGGAACTAGTTTTCTCTTCGCTGATTGGCTTAGGGATGTCCATAGACTTCTATTGCACAAACTAGCTCTCTCCTTATTGGCCAAGCCCAAATTTCCCCACACTTTTAGACCAATCACTGTTCTTCTTTCATTTAATTTGTCCCGCCCATTATAGATTGGTTGCTTCTCCTTTTTTGTTGTATATGTAACTGTTTTAGTGATTGGTTCAGGATTTTTCCAATCATTGCTAACTCTGCCTTATAAATTAGTGTTGTTTCCTGTACTCTTGCTGTAACACATTATTATCTGAAGAAGCGCCTGATGGTGCGAAACGCGTTAAGTGTGTGTTTTATATATGGAAAGGGTAACTCTGTTTTCATTTTTAATGGAATAAAAAACCTTTATTTAAAACCATATCCTCGCTAATCACGAGGGGTTTTTTTTCCTTCTGGAATTGAGCACCGGGTCCATATTTTTTGTCCTCATCCTTGCTGTTCGTTCCCGCTGCCTGCTTACGGCTCCGGAGAGAGTGACCTGCGGATGCTATTCCGAGGCTCGGAGAGCGCCACCCATGCCCGTACGAGTGTTGTGCCTCTATAATAATATGCACAACAGCTCTAGGTGAGCACCTTCTCTATTTGTTGTTTTAATTGCTTTATTTCAGACGTACTTTCACCATAGAGCGCCACCTCTGTGTTTTTCTTTCTATTTAGACACTTCATTCAACTTCCTGTAGTCGTTGCAAAACCACCACTCCCCTGATGGTTTTTTCTCACATTAATTTACTTCCGTAGAGATTACCTCCCGACTGGCTTCCGGAAGCCGGTAGGGTTTTATATTCATCCGAACATGAGGATCTCACTTTCAATGACTAGGGTGAGGCCTGGCAAATTTGAGAACATATCTCTGTTCTGTTGCAGCACCTTACGACACTTATTCTTTTGGGATGGGGATAAAGCCTCTATAATTTTCACCTTTTCAGAACTGACCTAATGCTGCTCCAGAATGCATGAGATTTCAGGAGGGGCGTCTATCTTTCCAAGGTTTCATTAAATGTATATGGTTTATTTGGAAGGGCTTTCTTTTACCAGGCTAATGGATTTTGTAGTTCCACTTACCTGCCAATTCTAACACCTCATATGGTCTCTGCCACTGGCCAGAAACTTGTTTTCCACAATGAAAACAAGTAAGAGTACCCGGTCACCTGGTTGGAACTGTCTAACCCTGGAGGACTAGAGATGGGCGAATTTCCCGAAATTCGTTTCGTTCACTTCGCCGAATTTCTCAGCAAAAAAATAACTTCGTTCCGAGTTACTTCGGCACGAATCACGTTAAAAAACAGCTATTTCCAGGCTGCACAGAGCCTGCAGGGTGCTGTAGAACGTTGTGCCATGCTTAAATATGCAGAGGGAGCTTGGTTTGGTCTTCATACAATGTTGTGTCTTAGTATGACACGCACATGACTGGCGCCGCTCTTAGAATCGCTTCACTATAAAAAATTCCCTGGGCACTTAAGAGGGCAAAACTGACCAAAAAACTGAAGCGGAATGTTACCTGATAAAGTCATGCCAGAAAAGCTGGAAAAGCTGAGAGCTCAGGGGGCAAAATTTGTGACAGAGTGTGGAGGTGACGGTGCTAGCCACAGCAGCATGAGGTCAGACCCGTGGCACAATGACATTCTGGAGGGGGCAAAAACAGGAAATAGGTCACAGAGTGGCACAATGACACAGTGTGGAGGTCACGGCAGCAGCAGCATGAGGTCAGACAGTGGCACAATGACACAGTATGTAGGTCACAGCAGCAGCCAAAGGAGCAGCAGGAGGGCAGACAGTGGCACAATGACACAGTGTGGAGGTCACGCAGCAGCCCACAGCAGCAGATGAGGTCATACAGTGGCACAATGACACAGTGTGGGGTCACTGCAGAGCGAGGTCGGGCATTTGGACAATGACATTTGGAGAGGGCAAAAACAGGAGTAGGCCACGAGTGGGACAATGACACGTGTAGGTCACGGCAGCAGCCAAAGCGCAGTAGGTCAGACATGGACAATCACATTCTGGAGGGGGCAAAAACAGGAGTAGGCCACAGGTGGACAATGACACAGTGTGGAGGTCAGGGCAGCAGCCACAGCAGACATGGGGTCGGCGTGGCACAATCACATTTGGGGGGGAAAAAAATAGGAGTGGGCCACAAGTGGGACAATGACACAGGGGTTTGGCCCGGGCAGCCCCCACAGCAGAAGGGCAGAGGTGGGGCACGGCACAAACTTTCTGGAGGTGGCAAAAAACAGGGTACCACAGAGTGGGGACAAGACACAGGTGTAGGTCAGGGCAGCACCCAACAGCAGCAGCATGGGGTCAGACAGTAGCACAATGACACAGTGTGGGAGGTCTTGGCAGCACCACACACAGCATAGGTCAGACGTGGCCAATGACACAGTGGGGAGGCAGGCAGCAGCCAAAAGCACACATGAGGTCAGGCATGGCACAATGACTTTCGGAGGGGAAAAAACGGGAGTAGGCCACAGAGTGGGACAAATGACAGGGTTTGTTGGGTCAGGAAAGGGGGCCACAGCAGCAGCATGAGGTCAGACAGTGGCACAATGACACAGGGGGAGGTCACGGCAGCAGCCACAGAACAGCAGAGGACAGACAGTGGCACAATGACATTCTAGGGGGCAAAACAGGAGTAGGCCACAGGTGGGGACAAGACACATTTTGGAGGTCACGGCAGCGCAACAGCAGCAGATGAGGTCAGGCAGGGGCACAATGAATTCTGGAGGGGCGAAACAGGAGTGGGCCACAGAGGGGGACAATGACACAGTGTGGAAGTCCGCAGCACCACAGCAGCAGCATGAGGCGGCAGGGCACAATGACATTCTGGAGGTGGCAAAACGGGAGTGGCCCAAAAGAGTGGGACAATGACACAGTGTGGGGGGTCAGGGGCAGCACCCAAGCAGCGAATGGGGTCAACAGTGGACAGTGACAGAGTGTGGAGGTGGGGGGCAATACCAGTCCCGGGAAAAAGATGGTTGGTTTGGGCAGAGGGAAAAAACTGTCAGAAGATGTGGGCATCAGGCGGGTGGCGGCTCAAATAGGGGGCTGGGAGGTATTTTTTGAACCCCAGACCCTTTTCACAGTTTGGGGTGAGGCGTCATGGTGTGTATCGAGCCTAAGACATTGGTGTGGGGAAATCCTGGCCGCCAAGCCTGATTCATCTTGCCCAAAGGTCGTCGTTCCACATTTCCCGGGTGGACAAGCGGGTTTCTCCTTGGGTAACGAGGCCCCCCCGCACTAAAACACCCGCTCTGATCCACCTACTGGCCGTGCAGGGACACTTCCCATTAAACTCGGAAAAGTTGCGGCCAACATCCAGTTTGGCTGCCCAGTAGTCCAGCGGATCTTCTAACGGGGGTGGCAGAGTCGCCAAGTACCCACCCCCTTTTTGGTTAAAGGACTGCTCCAGGTCCTGCTGGCGGCGACTGCCCTCCTCACTGGCAGTTTTAAGGAAGCTGCTCTCAGTGATCTAACTTTGGTTTCTGTGATAGAGCTGGTACTGCTCCTACCCCCCCCACCTTCCCCCAGCAGCCGCGGAAGTAGAAAACCTTTTACCCGCTGGGGAAACCCCCCGGTCAACCTTTCAGAGGGGGGACATGCCGCCCCATAGGCAGGGGCCCAAACTGATTACGGGGATTTCCCTATAGTATTTGGTGTGCCTCCCTCTCAATGGGCTGGGAAAAAGGTCCCATTTTGGACCGGTACGAGGGCCCAATAGGGTGGAAAAAGCCAAAGTCCCCCTCTGCCGGTTTGCAAAACTATTTGGGCTGCCCAACTAGCCGGGAAATTTAAGAAATCCCTGGGGCCCCCCAATCTGCAAAATGACCCCGAGGGGCTCTTGCCTCCATTTCCACTGTTTTAACACCCCAACGGTGCTTGGGGGCCCATTGCCTCGTCTTCCCTCTTTTCCCTTACCCCTCCCCCCACTGTTTCTCCTCTCCTCTCTTGTCCCGGGGTAGAAAATAAAATCATTTCCCCCAAAAATGCTTCTGCCCCAAAAAGGGTTCCTCCTACCCTCCTCCTTTTCAGCCCCCAAACCGGACTCTTTGTGGCCCGAGAGAAATTTCGCCACGTCTCCGGGCCCCTGCCCAACAGATTTTTTCAGCATCTTTCCGGACATGAAGCAGTGGAATGCGTTTTTCATCCCGTAGTCCTGGCGACGACAAATAAACCCTTCCTCGAAGGGCCCTCAAAAAAGGGCCCAGGTGCACCCCAATTAGCTGCCACGGGTGCATCAAAGTTCCCACAGGGGATACTTTGTCCCCTGGTTCATAAAAAAATCGTTAATGGCCTTTTTTTGGGTTTATACAGTCGGCCCAAAAACATGGAAAGGGCTGAAATTCCAAGGGGGGAAACATGCATATCGGGAGTGTTTGGGGGGGGGGCCTTTTGCGTTTTGAAAAGGGGGAGGGTGTTCCTGGTTTTGGTACGAATGGATAAATTTAATGCATTTTTTCCCCGGGCCATTTTCAGAATGTTTGAAGTTTCAGGGAAAAAATTCGGGAAAAATTTTTTCACAAACCCAAGATTAAAAAACCACGTGCGCCTTTAGGGGGGCCGAAAGGGGCCCACCCCCCCCTCGGTGCGCGCGGACCCCCAAGTCCCTTCCATTATCCGTCCCCGGGGGTTTCCCGTTTTTGCAGTTGGCGCGGAAAAAAAGCCAAACATCGTTTTTCTTGTTGCATGACGGGGACAGTTCCTCCCCTGTGTGATTTTGGGTTTTCGCCGAGGAAAACCCAGGTGTAGAACTGTGTGAAAACCCGCTGTCCCTACACAGGGTGGTATGATGGAGCAGAAACTTGTGGAGGCTGAGATGGTGGTGGGGGTGGAGGGGGAGGGGACTTTGGGCGCAGGAGCGAATTTTTAAACAACTTGGAAGGGGGAAGCGGGGGGTCTCCTGCCCAAAGTTTTTTGGGTCCCCGGGGCGGAAGCAAATTCACCCAGGGGGGGCCTTAAAGGAAAGTACTGGCCCTGACCGTATTTTACACTCCAGCGTCCCCCGGCGGGGGGTGCCCCTTGGGAAAAAACCGATAACCCTAAAAAGGGGATGGCCCCCCCTTCTTTTCTAAATTTTTTTATGAAGTATTTGGTACTCCTTTTTTGGGAAAAATTTAAATTTAAAAGGTTTAAAAACCTCCATCTCGGCTGGGCACAAGCCATTATTTCTCTAAATTGGTGCAGATTTCCACCTTTTGGGAAAAGGGGAAAGGGGACTGCAGTCCCAAACAACTTGGACGGAGCACGGTCAGCGCTGCCCTTTTGGGGAAAGGGTTTTGGACCATAGTGGTTCTCTTTGCAATCGCCTCACTAAAAAGACTGCGGGCCCATGAGTAGCGGGGAGCGGGAAAGCACCTGGGGGATATGATGTCAAAGAGAAAAAACCCCCTTCTCCCAGAATTGGGTGGACCCTTTTGACGGGCTGAAGGAAAGCTTTCCCACTGGCCTGCTGCTGTTCTGCGGGGGGCAGGGAGGGACCACCACATCTAAACCAAACGTTTTTCCCGGACCAACGTTTGGGTGCGTGAATGTTTGACGCGGGGCCCCGGGTCCCAAATTTTTAGCCCCCTTTGGCCACGCTTCACTTTTCTTAAGATTTCCCTTTAACCCATATTGGGCTCCTCCGGTGTCTTAGCAAAGAACTGCCACCCCCGCCGAGTTATCGGATTTTACCCCCCAACCCGTTTCCGCACTAATTGACTACTGCCCCCGCTCCCTCGCTGTCCCCCCTTTTGCCGCTACTTTCTTGGACCTCGAAGGGGGTTTTTTTAACCCCTTGGCCGTTTTGGCTCCCGCCCCTAAACCATGCTGTATCCGCTGACCCAGGGCCACCCCAACCCACTTGTTTGGCTGCGGCCGCTGCCTGACGCGCAAGCTGACGCCCTCTCTCCTTACGATGTGAAGCCCTTGCCCAAACCTCCCCTCCCAAGGGGCGGTCGGTTTAAAATCTTTCATCTTTTTGTTTTTCATCGTAAAAGCTGCCTCTAAACCGGGGTTTTGGGTATGCATGGCTGACCCCCAAAAACATGCCCCCCATCCCACTCTCAAATCTCCCTTTTGGCCTACTGCAAGAAGGGGGGAATTTTGGGGCCCCATTTTTCGCTGCCAAGTAGCTGCGACTGCCCTCCTAAAAATTGTTCATCCCCCTAAAATAGGGGCGCTAAAGCCCAGACTACAAAAGTAAATCTCTGGCGGGGGGAAAAAGGGAAGGGGACAGAGGGGGGGTTGAGGACAGGTGAGGGCCACTGACCCCCCTTCCCGGGCCATCCCAAACAAAGGGTTGTGCGGCTTTCCCCACCGACTTTTGGGGGGGTTGTCAATGTCATCGGGGGAGGCTTTGGATGACCTAGTAAACCAAATCAAGAAAATTGGGTTGCTGGGTCAGTACACGGCCGTAAAAGACAGCGGCGGGTTGTGGCCTCCCCGAGTGACACCTGCTGCGACGTCCCCTTTGTGGGGCTGCGACCTGCTCCCGGGAATTTTTTGTGCCTCTCCCACCCGGCGGTGAAGACCTCCCAAACCTTTTTTGTCTGACAAAATTTTTTGTTAAAAAAAAATGAAACAACACTGTTTGATGAAGATATCTTTTATATGATAAATACACCCCCTGTATTTTGAGGGCCAAAATGAACCCACTAAGAAATTTGGGAAATCCCCCTTTGGGATAAAAATTGCCCCTCCACAAAGGGGCGGAAAAAATTACTTGTATGTGCCTTTTAAAAAATCTGTGTTTTTACTGAATAAAAAAGCAAAAAACAGGTTAAAATTAACCTTGGATTTTGAATTTTGCTACAGAATTTTTCTGTGGGGGTAAAAAGGCAAATTTTCCTTTTACTGATACAAATGCATGAACAAGGTTTTTAATTTAAACCCCCTGGTTTGTAAATTGCGCAAAAAAATTTAAGCAACCACAAACTATTTTACTTTGTAGCGTGTTAAAATTTGCGTGTTTTCTACCCCCAAAACAACAAAAAAAAAAATTTGAAATTTAAACCCTTCGTTTGGGTAAATTTTTGCTACAGGAAAAGTGTATACTTTTTGGGGCTTTTAAAAAATGAGGGTTTTTCTTGGGGTCAGAACACCACAAAAAAACGTTTAAAATTTAACCCCTGGATTTAAATTGCCAAAAAAAAATTGAGAAACCCACAAAAAAATTAGCTTTGTACGTGTTACAATTGGGGTGTTTTTAACGCCACACAACAAGTTTTTAAAATTTTGAAATTTAAACCCTTTTTCCTTGTAAATTATGCTACAGAAAAAGTTAAACTTTTTTGGCGTTGAAAATGAGGGTTTTTTGGGGTCAGCACACCAGCAAAAAAAAGTTTAAAATTTAACCCCCTTTAAATTGTAATTTGCGCAAAAGAATTGAGCAACCACAAATTAAGTAGTTTTTGTAGCGTATTACAATTGCGTGTTTTTTTTAGGGCCACAACAAGATTTAAAAATTGTAATTAACCTTCACTTGTAAAATTATGCTACGGAAAAATGTATATTTTTTGGGCTTTGGGAAAATGCGGTTTCTTGGGGTCAGCACCCAGCAAAACAACGTTTAAATTTAAACCCCCTGGATAAAAATTTTGCGAAAAAAAAGAATTGAGCAACCAAAAACAAGTAGTTTTTGAACGTGTTCCCAATTGGGGTGTTTTCAAACCCCCTCAAAAAGAAAATTAAAATTGAAATTTTAACCTTCGTTTGTGAATTATGCTACAGGAAAAATGTATTTTTTTGGGCCCATTGAAAATGACGGTTTTTTGGGGTAAGCCCCACCAGCAAAAAAAAAGGGTTTAATTAACCCCGGAGAAAATTTTGCGCAAAAAAATTTGGAGCAACCAAAAAATAGAAATTTGTAGCTTTTGGTTACAATCCCGTTTTTTCCCTACGCCACAAAACAAAGAAAAATTGAAATTAAACCCTTTCCCTTTTGGGAAAAATTATGTTTAACGGGAAAAAAGTATATATTTTGGCGTTGAAAAGGGACGGATTCGGGGGTCACACACCGGGAAAAAAACAACGCTTAATTTAACCCCTGGATGTAAATTCCCGAAAATAAAATTTGAGCAGCCAAAAATAAAGTGGTTTTTTGTATTGTAAAAACGTTTTTTCTTTTAAATGAATACAACGGGGAACGGGGCTTAGACCCCCACGGGATATTGAATGAATATGCAGCTGCGGGGAAACGCCACTGGATTTCAGATCCAATCCCCCAAAAAAATTAAAATAAAACTTTAAAGAAAAACAGTCTCTGGGGAAAACCCCCCAAAAATCCTGTAAAAAAAATCAGTTTTTCAGTAAGAGCTATCGCTATACAATCAGCCGGGGCAGCATTTTTCCCTGATCGTAAGTGAGGGGAAAGTGTGAACCCCCCGGGGTGTCGGGGCCCGGAAACTTATATAGTGCGGTGACGTCACGAACCCGGGCCGGGGTCTCTGAGGATTTCATCTTTGCAAATGCCCATGCGGGGCATGCCCTTCTTCCCCCAGAGTGCTTTCCCCCATGTAGGCCAGTGCTGCACCCAAATTTTATCAACAAAAGCCCCACTTCGTTCACCCAAAAAGTACCCCAAACTTCGACTTTGTTCAAAACCCGGAATTTTTCCTAAAAATTCAAAAAACCGAATTCCACTTCATTAGAATCGTTCCCCCAAAACTCTATGGGGGAACCCAATTGAAAACTCTACCCCGGGGGCCCCCTTTCGCATTTAGCAGGTATTCTCTCACATTTGGGTTTTCAAATTGGGGGTTTTCTCTCCTGCTTTTTGGGTACTTTGCTCAAGGGACACTTTTTTGGGAGTAGATTTATTTTCCCAAATGTTTTCCTTACCCCTTTTTTCCTTTAAACCCTCAAAGGGTGTTGCCAACAAAAAATTAAAAGGGGGAAAAAACCAGGGTTAGAGGTTTGGGGGAATTTTCCCCTGACTAAAAATAACAAGTAGGGTTTAGTAGGAAACCCCACCCTTAAATGCCCTTTTCTCTACCACCTTTTTCAACATTGCCCTCAGGGCTTTGTTGAATGTTTCAATTAAGCTATCTGTCTGGTAATGGTATACTGAGGTTCTTAATTGGGTGAATTTATGGAGTTCGCAAACTTTCTGCATAACCTTGGACATAAATGATGTCCCCTGATCTGTCATAATTTTTTTCGGTAGCCCTGGTCGTGAGAACATATAGAATAACTCTCGGGCTATACATTTAGCTGAAATATTCCTTAAATGCACCACCTCAGGGTACCGGGTAGCATAATCAATGACCACCAATATATATTGATGAACTCAGACTGACGTGGCCAAGGGCCCCACTAAATCTATGGCTCTCCGAAATGGAATTTCGATTATAGGCAGTGGGACTAAGGGACTACAAAAATGGGAGACCGGGGAAGTTAACTGGCAGACAGGGCAAGACTGTCAGTAGTCACGTATTTCTCTGAAGCAACCTGGCCAGTAAAATCTTTGTAGTACCTTATCTTGGGTACCACCCAACATATGGGAATGGGCCTTATCTGAGATGTCATATATACGTCAATACTGTCCCAGCACAATTAATTGCTCCACCAACTTGTCCATCACTTTGGTCACCCAGTATAGCAAGTCATTATTTACAGCAAAGTAAGGAAAACGATTATCAGCCCCTGGCTCTTGGAGAACACCATTTAACACAGTCACCTGATTAAGGGCACCGTTACACTAGTCTTTGTTGCAGAGGACTCCCAGGTTGCAACCCTCAATGCAAACTCCTACGACAATGGCTGACAGTCAAAACAAAGTATAAAAGAGAGACATCCTATAAGCCTCGTACTGATTGGAGGAAGTTAATCATATCTTGAAGTTCAGGCTGGGGGTTGGTGGAGATGAAGACTGTGACCACGACTGACAGATGTCATAAAAGAATCTTGGACCTTGGGGACAGATCTTGTGACATAAAGATACTTTCCTGCAGCTGCAAAATTCGTAGTCATAATCAACATCTACCCTCAATATAAATGGTCAGGGCAACTCTCTCCACCTACAACCGTCCATCCTCCGATGGGGAAGTTATTTAGTATTTGTTGTGGTGGTGGTGACTGCTGCGAATATGTTTTTTCAAGGTAATAGTAGGTCCATCCTTCAAGGTCTCACCAGGTCTTCTGGTCCCCTTTTCACTTCCTGATTAGCAGAAGTAAAAATTGGGGGCTCCCTCTCCTGTGGTTCATTGCCAGCAGACAGGTTTTCTTGATAGTTGCCTTCAGAGCTATTGAAATGCAAAAAAGATAAACATACACCCAATAACAAAATCTTACATAATGTTCATTTCATTTAATACTTACAGATGAAGTACAATTTCTCAGTGAGCTGCTCTTCATCCTGCCCATCACCAGGAGGAAGCAAAGCACTCCTTTTGCCAATGCTTTCTCTAGAATGTGAGAAAAAAAAGGTCAAAATGTAGTTTTTTTTAATGTTTTTTTTTTTAAGTGGGGCACTTTGTTACAGTGAAGTTATTTTCTTTCGATACATACAAAACACTTAAAAACACCAACACCTACAAAACCATGCCAAAAAAGTTTGACACAGATTTGGAGTGGACTTTCAGCTTTACGTTGACTTCAATGGTCTCATCCATTGCAGAGTCTACAACAAGAAGTGACAAATTATTACCGGGACAAGGTATTTTAGTGCCCTTGGCGAATAAGGCAAAGGGCGCGCCCCCCTTTCTCATGGAATATGCAATATGTTAATGCTTGGTGCTAACATGATGCATGGTGCCTGTTTTGATTACTATACTAGGCTTACAAAAGTAGAAAAAGCTCAAGTCTCCCTCACTGATCTTCGCTGCTGTGTCGTGTCTGATACGTCGGTCACAGTGCTATGGTGCCTAATGATTAAAAGATGTTGTCAGTGGGAATAAGTGGAGCTGCACCGCAAAAAGCGAACCCCTTCTCATGGCAGCAATTCTTGTTTACATTGTGTTCACTTGTGTATCCCTGGCTTCCAAGGGCCATAACTTTAGTTTTCTGTCTACACAGCTGTAAGAGGACTTTTTTCGCGGGACAACTTGCACTCTTCAAAGGAGTTGTCCAGGTCCATCTTTAAAAATAAATTATTTCTGCAGTGACAAAATAAAAAGAATCCTCCTCACCTTTGTCCTTATCTCCATTCCAGCCGTCCTTGCGGTGCAGGTGACAAGGGCGAGGGATTGAATAGAGGGAGTCCTCTCACTGGATCTTCCATTTACTACTGCTACCAGCAGTCAGATCGTCACAGTTGCAGAAGTAACATACCACCACCTGATATTACTGTTCAGAGTGGTGTTGTCAGGTAATGGTTGCAGTGGTGACTATCTGACTGCTGGGGAATAAGGAAAAAATGCAACTACGACATGCAAGCATGTATGTGTTTTCATTGAGGTGTCTGACAGCAGCTTATCTTTAAAGGAGATGTGTCATCAAAAAATGACTTCTTGTTTAATTCATGTTTTTATGTGAAACACGTTTTTTAAGAATTTTTGGTTATGTTTTTTTTTATTTCCCATATCACTATCAATATTTTAAAAAATCCTGAAGTTCTACAGATTTTACTTTGGTCACTAGGCCTAATTATAGTTTGACCAATCCTGTCCTGTAGATAAAACTTTTAAGCAGTCTCCTCATTATCAGCACAGGCAGAGTATACTGAACGGTGACATCAAGGTATATAATTAACACAAGATCCACCATTCACAATTGGAGCAACCTCTCTGCATAGTGACATCTTTCCAGGTCACAGAACATGCCTACTAATATCTCCTGTTGAAGTCATTGGGTCTGCTCCTGTTCACAGAATCTTATGTCCATAAAACTGCTGTAAAGCATCTCTCTAAATGCTGTTAAAAGCAGCTCAGGCAAAATGATTGCATCCATATTCATATACAGACAACAGAATTAAAAAATCTACAGTCAAAAAATAAAAATGGCCAAGAAGAAAAGAATATGTATCAGTATCTTTATTAAAAAAAAATGTAAAGAAAAAAGGAATGCAATGATTTGGAAATCTCTTATATTCACTACATAGCAGAGAACACACATCAGAAGTTGAAATTTAGTTATTTTTTTTCAAATGAAATGGAAAAAATGTCCCATTTAGAAATTGATGGCAGCAACACGTCTCAAAAAAGTTGGGACAGGGTTAACAAAAGGATAGAATGTACTTTGGTTGACATGACCTTTTAGAGTGCTTACTTTCGAATGGTGACGTCAGCCAAAGACAAGTGACCTCTGCATAAAATGTCCTGTTTAGATCAATTTTACGCCACCAAAATGCTTGAAAAGATAACAAATAATTGGACAAGCCCCTTAGGAGGCCAAATCAGCCAAATTTGCTCCCTCTGAGATGCCCTGCTCAATATACTATAGACAGAACCAGCAGTATTTGCAGTATAACGTAGGACAGCAGTCATTTTCAGATTCCCTTTCCCAGGAGTGTGCCTGCCTGCCATGCTGCCTTTAATTCCTGCATCCCCCAGAATCTTACCCCTTAATCCTCCTTTCCCCCTGAGGCCAGCATTTTTGAAGAATAGAAAGATGAAGAAAATGACTTACTGTTACACTTACTTTTCTACAGATGAACAGTAACATCAGAGGGGAGGTGGGGATCACTTTGGCCAGCAGATCTATCTTCCTCACTGCCTCTGCTGGTGTGTTTTACTGTGCCACTGATGGTGTGCAGCCAATCTGTAATGGTAGAGCAGCCCCTGATGACTGCTACTTTACTTTATAGGCTGATGTGCTGCTTATTGTAGCAAGTACAGCAGGAGTCAGGAGATGGGGTTGAACATGAAAGTTTTATTTTTATTTAGCTTGCTGGTGCAGTCTTCCCTTACCCCATGCAAGCTATCGCTCTAGACGCTGGGCCTCTAGTGCCTAGAGGCAAATATGGCTATTAGGAAGGCCTTGCAGTACACTACTAAACCACATACTGAATTCATCACAATAGCATGGTTTCACAGAAGTACTGGCCACCTGTAGTCCAGATGTTTCACCAATAGAAACATTTGGTGCATTATGAATTTAAAAATCTGGCAAAGCAGACTCAGAACTGTTGAGCAGCTAGAATCCTACATCAGACAAGAATGAGTATCTCGATGCGTGCCATGGTCCCTGCTGCGGACCTTGATGCCCTTTGTCTCTGTCCCCTGGGGCCGCCATTACTCATCTCCTCCTGCTACGTTCCTGCTCGTTGCCTCTGCCTGGACACCTACGTATCGGCTCCCTAAGGGTGCGTGTGCGCCAAATCTCAGAAATTTGGCGCTAGACCCTTGATTAAGGTACTTGCCCCTGCACTTCCTGGCAGTGTATTGGTGTGCATTCTGAGTGCCTAGCTTCTTGTCATTTATGCAATCTCTGTTCTGACCCGTGCCTGTAACCTCAACTATTCTCCACTTGCCGTCTATCCCGATGTGACCTGACCATGTTTTTCCTTCCACCTTCCCTGAACTTACTGCCTGTCCACTGACCATGTCTCTGCCTGCTCAAACTGTACCATGCCTGCACCTTCGCTGTCACAGCGAGTGGCAATCTCAGGGATAGCAACCTATGAGTCTCCCGCACTGAAGTCCATCCCACCTTGCGGTGGGCTCTGGTGAACAACGGAGGGCTCCTTAGACTCCACTCCCTGGTGTGGTTCAATTTGTAATCTCTCATGGTGACCAAGAGGATCCACTACTGTCACCCCTCACAATAGGATAACATTCCTCAAAACTCCAGAAAGTGGTCTCCTCACTTCCCAGATATTTACAGATGGTTGCAAAAAGAACAGAAGATGCTACACATTGGTAGACATGACCTAGTTCCATCCTTTCTGAGGGATGTTCTTGCCATTAATTTCTAAATATCTTAATTTTTTCAAAGTAAAAAAAAATGTCTAACGTTCAACTTCTAGTGTGTGTTCTATGTTCTGTTGTTAATAAAATATGGTTAGAAGATTTCCAAATCATTGGGTTGTTGTTATTTTTACATTTTACACAGCATCCCAAATTTATGAGAATTGGGGTTGCATATTCACAATACAAAAATGTATATAAATAACACACAAATGTATAAGTACTCCCAAGCTAGAACATAGCATAACACTTCTGCTACATAAAACAAAGTCCTTGTACAGCCATGGCCAGGGCTGTAGAGTCGGTAAGCCAAAGCTCCAACTCCTCAATTTTCCTAACTACGACTCCCACTCCCTCATACACGGCGCATGTTTAAGTGATAACTTTACTGTAGTAAAATGGTAACATCAGGCTTTTATTTCCTTATGATACAATAATCAAGCTATTTAGGAAAAATATACACTGACAAACAAATTGGTAACAATGTTTTGAACTTTTGACTTTCAGGCTCCATAACTCACCATCCACTACAGCTTTGTACATGAGGCTACCATCATTTCATAGACAATCATCTTACCTATCTTATACATAAATTTGACTTACAAGTATTTAGCATGTGCTTAGTTCTGCAGATTCTTGTTATGTAACTGCATTGTTTCGGTTTAGCTCCTAAAAATCAACATGTTAATTTTTATTATTTTGTTAGTGTTCTGTAAATCCACCTTTGGCTTTCAATACTGCCTGAATCCTTCTGGGCTCTCGATCAGATTCAAGCAGGTCTTGACCAAAATCTGATCCCAGGTCTCTTCTACATATTCCCAATGTTGGTGCAGACTGGACTTGGTGCAAATATAGCTTTTTCTTCAACTCTACCCACAAGTGCATGATTGGGTTTAGGTCCGGGGACTGTGGAGGCCAATGCAGCATCTCTACTTCATTATCATTGAATCATTCTTTCGCCAAACTCAACATATGCTTCCTGTCGTTGTCCTGTTGGAACACTATGTCGTCCTTTTCATACCCATAATACTCGAGTATATGAAGTAACTCATCTTGTAGGATACTCACATATAACTCAGCATTGAGATCAATATCGATCCTGGTCAAGTATCCAAGGTTTTTGGTTGTAAAACACCCCCATATCATCAGGCTTTCTCCACTGAACTTGACAGTTTCTTAAATTTCTTGATCCGTTTGCCCCTTTTTCCCATGATTCTCCCATCAGAGCCAGGTCTATTAACTTTCATCTCATCGCTCCAAATCACCTGTTTCCA
Source organism: Phyllomedusa bahiana (assembly GCA_025379985.1). NCBI lineage: Eukaryota > Metazoa > Chordata > Amphibia > Anura > Hylidae > Phyllomedusa > Phyllomedusa bahiana. The sequence continues at coordinate 48,186 of JAODAL010011260.1, read as the reverse complement.
ATCTTCAATTTTTTGTACTTTTTTGCAAACTCGAGCCAATGCTTTTATGACGAGATTGAAGTTGAGGCTTCTTCACCTTTTTTCCAGCCATCATTCCAGACTTGTGTAACGTGCGTTACATGGTGCTTGCATGGATGTCTGTAATCTCACTCTTACGAAGCATACGAGCCGCCTCTAATGCCCAGTTTGTGGCCCCAGAGCAGATAAACCTTGTGATGAGCCAACTTGTTGACTCTGATATTTTGCCTGGACATCCACCTCTTGGCATTGGAATGGATGGATGGACTTCATTTCATATTCTTCCAGCTGTCATGACCTTACACGTTGCAGTTGGGCAATTTTTTGGGTCGATACACTGCTGTTTCTCTTTTCTTGGGGAATCTTTTTCTTGGCTGTTTGAACCAGTGCCCTTTCATTTGGGAATCAGCCTAATAACACACTGAGCTATTAGGGAATGTGAGAACAGGTTGTCATTTGTAGTAACAAGAAAAATATTGTCCCACTACTAGGAGCAAAACAGTAACAATGCAGACACATGACAAGAATCTGCCGAACTAAATAGCTGCAGGTCAAAGTTATGTCTGAGATAACCAAGATGATTATCTATAAAATGATGGGAGTCTCGTGTTGAAGCTGTAGTGGATGGGGAGATATGGAGCCTGAAAGTCACAAGGCCAAAACATTGTTGACCTTTTGCTTGTCAGTGTAAAATATATTTATAGGATACAACTTTAGAACACAAAAAACTTAATAAATTGTAAATATGCAAAATGTTGCAGTAAGTGGGAAAAAACAGTATTCAACAAAAATCTACTGAATAACATTTGTGCAGTGAGCCTATAAATTTGTTCTGAGAAATAGTTTCACCTCCATCAGATTCTCCTTCACAGATTACCTCAAATCTGATCTCGTTATTTCCAGGCTAGAGAACAGCCTCTCTACACTAACTTTGAGTTGAGGGCACATCGGTGGCTACATGGGTAACATCTCTAACAATGTCAGGGTATAAAGGAATTGCCTCCTATGCAGTCAGTTTTATGAATGGTTGAACTCTTCTACTTCTTTGAAAGCAACTGAAACATTTTGCTGAAATAAGGTCAATCTGTTTGCTATGGGAGAGGAATCTTTTTCCATGTGCTAACGCTCTGCCTGCTACATCCCATCCAAATACTTTTCAAAATTAAACTCCTCATCTGATGAGGCTGAAGTTATGGAAGCAGTAGTACTGGAAAGACCCACTTCCTCTTGCTCTTGCACTGCATTGAACTTACTGGACCAATTTATTATATATTTAGGGAGTCGTAAAAAAAAGTAGCTGGTGATTATAGCCCTTTCAAACCTGCCCATTAAATGGTTAAAATGGAGAACAATGTCAATATAATTCTCTATTATTGATCTTTTAATATAATATTTTATTTTTCTAATCTGTTTCATTATTTTCTAGGTTCAATAAATTCATATTCAGCTTTGGTCCACGATTTAGGGATGCACAAAAATGTTATCAATCTGAAGCAAGGATTACCCTGTTAGCCTATAAACACGACGATAAATCCTTAAGGATAATCTATACAGTGTTACTCTCGGCCATTTCCTGAATATAGCTACAATATTTACTGTCAAAAACTTATTTTAGCTAACTGCAATGTTTCTAACTCCAAGATGAAGAGACTATAAACCAGCGTTCTTCCCACTTGTGCAGAAATCACAAAATGTTCTCAAACGTCAAACACATGTTGATGGGGTATGCTGAAATAGAGATGGATCTTATTGCTAAACCTTCCGGCTAAAGGAAAGCTTTTACTTTCCTCGTTATATGTCACAGAGATTGGAGAAAATGTCACGGATTACTTTTTAGGATGGAATATGCGTTATCCACCCAGGGACGAAGGTAAAATTGCTATTAACAGGCAATATGTCATATTATTTAATATAAGCACATTAAAGTGCACCTTCAGTTATTAGTAATTTTCCATATATCGATAGTATAAGTAAAGATGAGGGACTTTTTTTTAAAATATATCCAATTACAGAAAAATGCCTCTTTCTCCACTTACAGAATTCTTCTCCAACTTCGATTCCCTGCCTTCTGCATTGATTACTCACTCTGAGTACACTGATAAAATTTATACATGTGTTATTGAAAGGAGATAGACAGCTCTTACCAATAGACAACTCTGGAAAGAGAAGGAGCAATGAGCAACTGCAGAGAGAGCCACACACAGGTAGTGCCTTATGATTCTAGCAAGTGTTCTGTTGCATAGTTACATAGCTTGTAATGCCGAAAAAGACAGACATTCAGCCTATAGTCCTATAGTGTTGATCCAGAGGAAGGCAAAAACCCCCATGAGGCAGAATCAAATCAGAATTAATCCCTGAATCAAGGACCCCTCTCCAGAATCCTGGTCACTATAACTTGTTATATTATTACACTCTAGAAATGCATCCAAGCCCTTCTTGAACTCTGTTAGTGAATTCACCTTTGACAAGCCCCCTTTGGCAGAGCTTTCCCACAGTCTCACCCTTAACAGTAAAGAATCCCTTTTATGTTTAGTAGAGCTTTTTTCCTAAAAGAATAGAGGATGTCCTTGTTCTGATAAATCCTGGGTTTTAAATATATCCGGAGAGATCTCTAATTGACCTTTGAATATTTTACATATTTATGATCCCCCCCCCCTAATCTTGCAAATCTTTCGGATATTGCATCCCCCCATTTTTTCGGGCCCATTTTTTGAAATGTTAAAAGCTTACAATGTTTTCCGGCAGGGGCCCCAAAAAACTGTACCCCAATATTCCATGTGTGCTCTGCCAGTGAATGATGTTCTCATCTGTGCCTCTTTGCCCCTTTTTAAATTACCGCTAACCATTTGATTGACAGCTGTGCTGACACTGGCTGTCAATTAAAATTTTACGTTCCACTGGTTTTCCAAGCCTTCTCCATGTCATTTTTCCCAAAGCGTTTTTCAATTTAACAAGTAATCTAAAAATGGATTTTTTTTTCCCCCAATGTGCAAAATTTTGGGCATTTTTCGGGTTTTTAAACCTCATCTGCCATTACCCAGACCCCTTTTGTAATAAAAATTATCCCTATTGTTTGTTTCCTTACGGGCCCTTTAGCATCATCTGAAATATTGAATTCTATGTAAATCCAGGTGTAAGGTCTTAATAAATTATTAAAGAGAATAGGGCCCATTACTGGCCTAGGGCCCACTAGTAACAAATCCAGCCAAGTATGTCCCAATAATATCACCCTTTGTTTTCTGTCACTGAGCCAAGTACCTACTGGCAAAATTTTTCCCCAGTCCGAGTATTCTCCTTGTACGACCCAACCTTTTTATGTGGCAAGTATCCTGCTTTTAGAAAAATCTAAATATATGAATCCAATGTCTCACCGAATCCACTAGAACAAAGCCCTCACAAGTGATGAGTTAGTTTGACAGGACCGATCTTCATAAAACCCCATGTTTGGAACGGCGTTAACATTTATTTCATTGAGATACTCCAGGATAGATCTCTTAGGAAAACCTTTCAAACATTTTTACCTAAAAACAGAGGTTAAACTCACCGGCCTATAGTTTCCTAGTCGTGCTGGTTTATACATGCTTACTCCCATTAAAAAAAGTCTGGATTGGTTTTAAATGTCATTTTGTTTTTTATGTTAGTTATATCACGCGAGTTTGTCACGTGAGTATCTCATGTGATCGTGTCATGTGTTCTGTATCCACATATTTAAATGGCGTTTGCAATTCGGTTTGCTATGTCATGAATAAGGAGCTAATGTAACGAAATGCGTCGACATAGATGCGATCCATCATTGAATAATGTTATTTGGATTTTAACTTTTTGAATCTAATAAAATACAGAACAGTTTTTTACTGAGTGTGGAGGTCTCGCTGGACTCTGTTACTACAGCACCTTGTTTTCTTCATTCCATTGTGGGGCTTCTTTCGGCCTGTCCGGGGGGTTTTTCCCTGCAAAATTTTCCCCGGGTTTGAGTACTAAAGTCATTACGATTGTTATGTGCTTTCGAAAGTTGTCGTGCTCCCGACCATTACTACAAATTGAACAGTAGTTCTATTTACATTAATAACCTATACTGCCTTGTATGGTTTGATCAAGATTATTTGAAATCTGTTCTGTTGCCTAAAATGACGGACGAAATATCCAATTCTATTGAAACCTTGCCTGCGAGACGCGAAAGAGCAGCTCGTATTTTTTTCAGACCTGAAGCATTAGCAACAGGAGATGATGATGAATAAAATTTTAAACATGTAAACTTGAACGCAAATGTCCAAGTAACTGCGGTTATGGTGGGATCAAACCACCTTGGAAAAATCCATTAGAAAAACAATGATCCCTGGGGGGGCTTGGATTCGCAGTGTTCTAATATTTGGAAAAATTTTTTTTTGGGAAAAAGGGAAAAACTCTACTTTGAGCGAATGCTCATTAAAACTTATGAAGCTATTAATTGATCATGAAGAAACTACAAGATCGAGCATTAATTTTAAAATTTTTTTGCATTTAAAAAAAGTTTTTTTAGCCAAAAATAAAGTTTGCCCCTTTATAAAGAGTTAAACGATAAAGTGTTAACAAATCTAAGGAAGTTGGAGGACAATTTTGTATCATTAAAAAGCAAAAAATTTCACAAAGATACTCTTGACTATGAAAAAGATAATGTCTACATGTGGAAATCGCAATCCAGAGGTCCAAAATCTATTTTGAAACAACAATCACTACAAAGTCAGTTTCACCTCGGTCAAAACAAAGTTTCTTTTCCTGGACTTGATACTTCAGATGATTTGGTAGCACAGGCAACTTCTGAAGATCCATCGGACTTGTCAAGTGCGGAATCCTCCACTAATGTCAATAGAGGCAAAAGATCTAAACAAATTGCCAAAACGGCAAAAAGCGCAAACGACCAGGCGGTAGGATACATAAGAGAAAAGAGACAAGTGAAATTGCGCTATCGGAGATACTAAATGGACCAGTTATTAATTTATCAAGCTACATTTAATCTGAAGTTCAACTCACAGTTCTATCAAAAGGACTAAGTTTTGTGCCAACAAAAAAAATCAACTTATACAAAACCATTCTTGATGTAAACTATTTTGCAAGGACACTAACTTTGAAGAATCACTTCACAGTTGATGGGATGAAACAAGATATCAAGAAAGCAATCACCCCACTAACCCGTCCAATGAAAAGATGACTTTTTTGTGTCTAACTATATTTTTTTAAAAAAAAAAAAGAAAAAAATCAAAGGAAAACCTTATGGAATATCACTTATCCAACTTAAAAAAAAAAAGAGGTTTAAAACAACTAACTTAGATGTTTTTAAAATTTTTTTAAAAGGAATTTCTATTAAAAGGAAAAATCCCTTTCAAAAAAAAGGTTTTTAATTTTTAATTTTTAAAAAAAGATATATTTTTAAAAAATTTTTTTTAATTGGATTTATTGAAAACCTAAAAGGGGGGTGTTTTTTTAAAGGCACGAAAAAAAAATTTGGTTTTGGGAGATGTTTTCCCCCAGTCAAAATTTTTTAAAAAAAAGCCCTTTTGGGGGGGTAAGGGGGGTTTAAAGGCGAAAAAATTTTTGCTTTTTTTTTTTTTATTTTTCCAAAGGTTTTAGTTTTCCCCACCCCTTTCCCCCGTGGAATTGGTCCCTTTTTGGGGGGAACAACTGGCCGGGTTTTTTTTAAAAATTTTTAAATTGGGGGTTGGGACCCAAAAAACTTGTTTAAAAAGGGTCCCTTTTAAAAATCCTTTCCCGGGTCCCCCCATTATTATTAATCCTTAAAAAACAATTTTGGGAAAATTTAGATAATTTAGTCGTTTTTTTTTAACAAAAATTTTTTTTCTTTTTTCCCTTTTTAATTTCTTTAAAAATAAATTTTTTTTTTCTTTTTCCCAAAAAATTTAAAAAAATTAAAAAAAATTTTTTCCCCCCCCTTGGAAATTTTTTTCCGGGAAAAGAAAAACTTTTTCATATTCATGCCGTTTTTAAAAAAAATGGGGAAAAAAAAATTTTGGGGGGGGGGTTTTAAACCCAAAAAACTTTTTTTTAATTAATTTAACAATAAAAAAATTTTTTTTACTTTAAAAAAACCCGTAAATTTCCCCCTAAGTTTTAAAAAAAGGCTTCCCCCTCCATATGGGATATGGCAAAAAATTTCCCTTTCTGAAGCCCAATACCGGGCAATGGGTATTCCCTTAGAATTGGTTAAATGAAATAAATGTTTTTGGGTCCCTCCAGCCAAAAAAAAGTTTTTACCTGAATGGGGTTCCGGGACTTGGGTAGTCCTTAAAAAAAAAAAAGGTCTGTCTATTTTGGTAAAAGGTTGCCCTTTTTTTTTTTATATTAAACTTACTTTGCAAAAAAAAAATTAAAGGAAATTTTGAAACTTTAAAAAAATTTTTCCCTTTTGCCCCGGAAAAAATGGGTTTAAATTTTTGCTGAAAATCTCTTGGGTTATTACCCATTTTTTTCTTGAAAAAAATTCAAAAATTATTAAATTTTAAATTTTCGGCTCACAATTAAAAATTTTTAAAATGGTTTTAAAAAAATTTTACAAAAAAAGAAATTTTTTAAAATTTAAATTAAATTTTTTTAGGGTTTTGTTTTCTTCTTCATTTTTTTTAAAAAAAATTTTTGGGGGGCCTTTCCTGGGAAAAGGAACGGACAAAAGGAAAAAAAAAACCCGGAAAATTTTTGGGGAACTTTTAGTTTTAAGGTCAAGTTTTGGGGCTAGGGGGTGGAAAGGGGGGGGTCTTGCGGAAAATGGTGGGTTGGGCCCGGGGGGTTGGGTCAAAAAGGGGGGTTAAAGGTTAAAACTTTGGGGTTTTTTTGGGTTTTGGGTTTTAAAAATTTTTTTTTTGTTGCCCCCGGGGGGTTTGGGGGGCCCCGGGGGGTTCAGGGCGACCAAAAAAAAGGTTTGGGGGGGGCAGAGGGGTTGGGCGAAAAATGGGAAAAAAGGGGGGTTTGAAAAAGTTTTTTTATTTTTTTTTGGGGGCTTTTAAAAAAGGTTTTTTTTTTGGGGGGGGTTTGTGGGTTTTTGGGGGTTTTTTTTAAACCCAAAAAAAGCCTTTTATGGTTGTTATTTAAAATAAACCCCAATTTTGAAAATTTTGGAGTTTTAAAGGGGAAACCCCCAAAAAAAACCAATAACATTTCCTTTTTTTTTTATAGGATTACTTACCCCCTTTTCAAATTTTAAAAAAGATTTCAATAAAAACTTTTTTTAAAAAAATTCCCCAAGTTTAAAAATCAAATTTAGACATTCAATTTTGACCCAAAAATTTTAAAAATTTTTAAAAAAAAAGGGAAACCAAAAATTTTTTAAAATTGTAACGGCATTTTACAATTTCAGAAATTGGGTGCTTCAAAACCTTCAAAAAAATTTTACTTAAAACAGAGGTTAAAAATCAAAAAATTCGATTCCCCCCTTTCTGCATTGATTACTCACTTGAGTACACTGAAAAAATTTTATCATGTGTTATTAAAGGAGATAGAAAGTCTTTCCCAAATAGACAACCTAAAAAAAGAGAAGGAGAAATGGCAATTTGCAGAGAGAGCCCACACAGGTAGTGCCTTATGTTTTCTAGAAAAGTGTTTGTTGCAAGTTATCATAGCTTGTAAGCCGGGAAAAAAAAAAACAGAATTCAGCCTTATCCCATGGTGTTTGATCAGAGGAAAGGGAAAAAAAACCCCCCTGAGGAGAAAGCCCAAACATTAATCCCTGAATCAAGGGACCCCTCTCCAAATCCTGGTCACTATAAATTTTTTATATTTTACACTCTAGAAATGATCGCCCCTTTTTTGAACTCTGTTAGTGAATTCACCATGACAAGTCCCCTTTGGGGAGAGCGTTCCACGCTAAACCCCTCTAACCGTAAAAAATCCCCTTTTTAGTTTATGTAGGCTTTTTTTTCCCCCAAGACATAGAGGATTCCTCTTGTTCTAGATAAAATCCCGGGGAAAAAATATATCCGGGAAAGAATCCCTTTTATTGACCTTTATATATTTTTTAATATTTTGACCCCCCCCCCCCTAAATTTTTCAAATCTTTCTGGGAAATTGCAGCCACCCATTTTTTCGTTTTCCCATTTTGAAAATGTTCAAGCTCTACAATGTCTTTCCTGTGCACTGGGCCCCCAAAAAGTACACAATATTCCATGTGTGCTCTGACCAGTGAATGATGTTCCATCGGGCCTCTTGCCCCTTTTTAATACCTGCATAATCCCCATTTGCATTGACAGCTGCTGCCTACACTGGTGCTACAATTAAGTTTACGTTCCCACTAGGATTCGCAAGTCCTTCTCCATGTCATTTTTACCAAGCGTTTTTCAATTTAACAAGTAATCATAGAATGGATTTTTCCTTCCCATGTGCATAATTTGACATTTATCTGTGTTAAACCTCATCTGCCACTTATCCAGATCCCTTTGTAATAACACATTATCCTCTATTGTGTTGATTACTTTACAGAGCTTAGCATCATCTGCAAATATTGATATTTATGTTGAATCCAGGTGTAAGGTTCTGTAATAATATATTAAAGAGAAATAGGGCCATTACTGAGCCTAGCCAGGTACCCCACTAGTAACAGGAATCCAGTCCAAGTATGTACCAATAATCATCACCCTTTGTTTTCTGTCACTGAGCCAATTACCTACTGGCAAACATTTTTCCCCAGTCCGAGTATTCTCATTTTACGAACCAACCTTTTATGTGGCACAGTATCACATGCTTTAGAAAAATCTAAATATATGACATCCAATGTCTCACCGCAATCCAGTCTAGAACTAAGCTCCTCACAGAAGCTTGATGAGATTAGTTTGACCAGGACCGATCCTTCATTAAAACCCACTGCTGGAACGGGCGTTTATACAATTTATGTTCATTGAGATATCCAGGAAGCATCTCTTAGAAAACCTTCAAACATTTTACCTACAACAGAGGTTAAACTCACCGGCCTATAGTTTCCTAGTCGTGCTGGATTTATAGCACTGCTTACTACCATTAAATAATGTCCTTTTTGCTGCTGCTTATGTGTATGATATATACAACCCCAATTTCAGAAAGTTTGGATGCTTTGTAAAATGTAAAGAAAATATTTAATTAAAAATTAAATAATTTAGAAATTGATGGCACAAACACCAAAAAAAAGAAACAGGTTAAAAAATTTTGGAGAAGTTGAACCAACAAAAAGCAACTAAAGGGTTAGAGTGGCAGAGTTTATCAAAAGCAAAGCTGGTCAGAGGTTCACAGATCTGTTTTAAAATTTTTAGATGCATTATGTTCATAGCTTCAGAAAAATGTTCCTCGGCATAAAATTGCAAATACTTTGAATACATCTACGATACGTAATATCATCAAAGGTATCACAGAGAATTTGAAAAAATCCATGTGCACAAGAAACAAGATCAACAGTCAGTATTGGATGCTTGTGGTCTACTGGCCCTCAGGGGGCAAACACAAAAACAGGCAAATTCATTCTTCTCATACACTACTGGGCTCAAAAATATTTTTTCAAAAAACTTTGTCTTTAAACAGTTCACAGTGCAATCCACAAATTAGTGTTAGATCATGTTAGAGCTCAAACATGAAAAAGAAAGAGAAGCCTTATAGCAACACAATCCAGAAATGTTGCCGTCTTCTCTGGGCCAAAACTTATTTAAAATAGACTGAGACAAATTGGAAAATTGCTCTCATTGAAACCATGGACACTGTGTTGTTTGCAATCAAAAGGAGAGGAATCATGCAGCTTATCAGCAATACTTTTGAAAGCCTGCATCTTTGGTGCTATGGGATTACATTGGTGACTGGGGCATGGAAAGCTTTCATATCATAAAAGGCACTATCAATGTGGAGCAGTTTATGCAGTTTCAAACAACATAGGTTAAACCCTCCAAACAAAACTCTTTCTGGAAAAGGCCCTTTTGTTTCATCAATGAAATGATTAAACACATACTGCATCTACCACAACAGCATGGTTTTGCAGAAGAATAATCCAGGTGCTGAGCTGTTCACCTGCATTTCAGACTTTTCACCAACAGAAAACATTTGGTGAATTCTGAACCACAAAATCCAGCAAAAATAACTCAAGACTGTTAGGGCATGTCCCCATGGCACGGGTTTTCGGACGGGTTTTTTAGCCCGGGTTTTCGTTTTTCAGACCGCCTAAAAACCGGCCGAAAATTAAACGCTCTATGGAAAAAACCCTGCAGCAGTCCCCACCCGGGTTTCCCCCCCGGCGGGTTTGGGGGCAAAACATTGGAGAAGCACCCTCTTTTCCGCCGGGTTTTTCGGACGGATATGGGCTTCTCAATGGGGGGGAGGCTCTTTTTCCGCTCATCACGGAGAAAAGCCGCCCCCCCTCGCGGCCGTGGGGACGGGGCAAAACGGGGAAAAATAGGCCGGGCCGGGAAAAACCGGGGCCGGAAATTTTTGTCCTTTTGCCTTTAAAACCGCCCTTAAGAAAATAAATCCTATATAAAACAACACACCTTTCCCAAAACTCCAGAAATTTTGGCTCCTAAATTTTACGACATTTACAGACTTGTAAAAAGAGAAGGGAATGTTACACAATGGTAGGCATGGCCTTGTCCCAACTTTTTTGAGATGTGTTCCTGCCATCATTTTCTAAATATGTCATTTTTTTCAAATGAAATGGAAAAATGAAAAATTTTTCAATTTTGGATTGGCTTAAATTTTCCAAAATAAATTTTTTTCTTTAAATTTTAAAACAAAAATCCAAACTTTTTTGGAATTGGGACTGTACACTCACTTTAACAGAATGAAAAAGTAGTGTTTTTCTAAAATCGCACTCGCCACAGCTTCTCCTAGAGCGTCCACTTTCACCTTTCATTTTTATAGATTACTGTAGTTGCATCTGTAACCTGATCTCTCAGCGAAGCTAAAAATCCATCCCTTCTCTGCCACAGGAGTATGGATGTCATTATGACTTTAAGTGAGTGTCCATATTAACTTTTTGTAGCCACGTTTTTTGTTGTTAATTTAAATTTTAAAAGGTTTTTTCAAAACTATAGGTTCCATATTAAAGGGCAATTGAGGCAAACACACAGAAAAAAAATTTCTACGTCCAAGGGCCCGGGCACTTGTAGGTTTTCCCGTGGAAAACCCCAAGTGGGGGTCCTGGGATGGTGAAAGCATGGGCTTTTTTAAAAATTTTTGGGGTTTTTACAGGAAATTTAAAAAGAAAACCTGTCACAAAAGGTTCCCGCCCCCCCTTTCTGAGGCAGCACAAACTTTGTTCAGACAAAGCTGTTTTTCCCAGCACTGGGGGTCCCTTATTCTTGTAAGACTTATTTTTTTTAAAAGGGATTTGCTGGTTTAAAAAGCAGTTTTTAAACCAGAAAAGAGTCCCTTCAAAGACCCGTTTTTTTTTCAAAACCCCCCACCCCGAGACTTTTGCCCCGCCCACATCAACTGATAAAGCTATTACTTTTTAATAGGTAAAAACATGAGAATTTAAATTTTCAAATTGGGGGGGGCTAGCCCTTTTGGGGGGCGGGCAACCCCCTGCCATTTAATAAGATATTTAGGGGGAAATGGGTCCCTTTAAAATACAAACATCTTTTTTAGAAAAAGGGGGGCACAGTGCTGGAACAGCCCGTCCAAAACTGGTTTGGGGCTGTTCCTCACAAGGAGGGCATAACCTATGTGACAGGTTCCTTTTAAGGCAAAGAAAGTGAGTTGGAAAGCAATAGCTAGAGTGCAGGAGTCATGTGCGGTCATGTAAAGTAGCTGTGAGGCGGGCCCCAAAAATCAACTCCATTGGAGGGCCCCAAGGATCAACTCCACTGGTAGGCCTCAGGAACCCCAGTCCGACACCATCTACAGTACCAGTGGGCTAAGCTGCAGTAACAAGGGCAGTCACATTTATTAAAATAGCTGTTTTGTAAAATTGCTATTAAAGGGCCTTTGCCCATTTGTTCCACTCATTTTAGGGGTCCTGGTGTTGAATCAGGTGGCTTATCCATTTTAATCTAGAGTGTACAATACAACATTGGATAGGAAAGCACTATTAAAGAAATTTACATGGGCAAAAAGTTTCACAAACAATGCATTTTCTGAATTCTGTATTACTGGCACCAAAAGCTTGGTTGGAACTGGTTCTTAAATTGCTTTGCTTCTTCTTGCCAAATAAATTGAACTTTATGAAAATGCTAATTTGTCAGAATAATATCTCCCAAGCAGATTAAAGGTATATTTTCCCTTAAAAGCATTATTCAGCAAAGCTCCTGTGCTACTTTTTAAACATGAATTACACCAAGGAGAGCTCAACAAACCACCAAGGAGTTAGTGGTATTTAAAATTAATTTGAAAAGTTCTTCATTGTACCTCCAGCTGTCAAAAATGCACTTTAGATATGTCAAACATATTTCAGTCCGCTTTCTCTGCCTTTTCATGATATATTAAGCAATTTTCCTTTCCACAGTAAATCTTTAATAGACAAGTGCCATTTAATGAAAGGCTTGAAGACAGTTCAGTTAAAACAGTTGTAAAGAATTGAATGTTTTTTAATGTGTTATATGGAGGAGAAAATGGTTTCATTTATCCTCGCAGAGCAGAGTAATTTCAAGCCAATTAAAAATATTACAAATGTAGCGTTATCAGTTTTATGCCTTTTTAGTATCTGTTTGAGATAAGACTTTTTGCCCAGAATAAAAGAGCCCCTGTGTAGAGAGATTTTATTTTAAGTAACTATCTTGCTGTTTTGCAGAATGTAAGAGTGTAGATGGGTTTTTGTGTATTCTTATTGTATTTTCTGTATTTAGTAAAAGTATTCTGGGATTTCTGGTGACACTTTGTCTTCGGGCTCTTATACTGTGTGAGTGGAAAAGTAAAAAAAAAAAGTTTTGTATAGGGTCACATGTTCTGATCCTGGAAACATCAAAAAGCAGCTCCAAAGTACAACTCCTGGCAAAAATATTGGAAACATCACACACAAAAGAGGTTCTCTCAGATATTTTACCTGGTAGCAAATACACAAATCACAGCTAAGACACAAACCAATGTTGGTTTAACAGTGGAACATATCACAAACAAGTAGAAATACATAACTTTTGTCCCCTACTGGTTCTACTGTAGATTGTAAGCTCTCACGGACTGGGTCCCCTCTCAGGGTGTTATTTCTTATTATTTTGTCTTCTACTATGTACCTGAACCACTTGGCTTGTACAACACCCTTGGATTTATTAGACAACAACCCCCTACTCATTAGCCTAATTTCTTTCCTGTTTTTTTTTTTTTTTTTTTTTAATTTTCACCTTTGAAGAAGTCTTAATTTTTTTTCATTGACATAGCCATATAATGGCTTGCTTTTTGTGGGACAACTTGTATTTTTATTGTAACATTTACTGTACCATATAATGTATTTGTCATGATTGTGCCTGGCACGCCCCCTGCTTTTGGTTCTGGTCGCTGGCCACGGCCGGTACGACATAAACCATGGTTTTTAACGTAATACTTTGTCGTCTTATACACTAGTGTGAACTGGTCCTTCTTTCTCTGTAGGTAATTGATTCCTGGCCAACGCCTGTGGCCAGGAATCCTCCAGCACTCTTTCAGTTAACCAGTGTTCCTCCTTGATTGATAGCCTTGTTTCCCTATCTAGCTTTGTTTTTTCTTCCACCAACCACCTCTTTTCTGTTCTGCTGTTTAACTTATTTTAAGAAGGGCCTTTCCCACCATCCCCGGTGCCTGCTATAGAGTTTTTTTGCTTTTTTAGCACCCCCTTACTTTTTGCATTTGCCTTTTCTGTATTTAAACCCTGCTTTTTCCCTCCTGCCCTTTTTCCCTTTTCTCTCCCCATTTTTTGATTTTGGTTATTTGTTTTTTTGCCTCCCCCGTCCTTTAAAATTAACCTTTTGGTTTGGGCCCAATTCATTTTTCTTTTTTTCCCGGTTTTTTTGGGGCCCCCCCCCTTTTTTAAGGAGGGGGGTTTTCCCCAAAAAGGGAAAGGGACGGGGGTTTGGGAACAATCAGGGCCCACTTATTGTGTCTGTGGTTCCCTGCCGGGGGGCCCTGACATTAAAAACGGGGCGCTTACCCTAATCAACTCCCCCGGGGGGTTTTAAAATTAAAAGCCCCCGCCCTTGCCCGGCCCACTGACCCCGGGACATTTCCCAACTCAGTTTCAGGGGTGGGGACTTTTTAAACCCAAAATGCCGCAACCGGATCCATAATTTCCCCCCGGCACCCTTTTCTTCCCGGCCCCGTCTGGGGCCGAAACCTTTCCCCTGTTTTTTTGAACCCCTAGCGTCCTTTAAAAAATCTAAAAATGCTTTTTCCCGGACCCGTTTTTAAATGGAAACCCAGAGGGGGTTCCCCAAAATTTTTTCAGGGAATCCTGTCCCCCTGTTTTTTCCCCTTTAATTTTTTCCCCTGAAAACCAAAAAAGGGAGCGGTTGTGGTGTCCCTCCCAAGGGGCCCACCTAGGAATTTGGGGGTTACTATGCCCCCTGGCCCCGGGAAAGGAGTCGATTGAAAAAATTTTTTTTGGCTTTTGGCCCCTGCCTATGACAAAACCCAATCGAGTGGCAAAGGGGAGAAACTCACCACATCTTTCACAGGGGGCCCCGCTCAGGGCCCAAGAATAATTTTTTTTGAATTCCCCCCAATGGTTTTACCATGAAACCGGGGGGTCTGATCAACCCCCTTTAAAAAACCCCCTTCAGCCCAAAAGGGCGTCTGGGTTCGGTAAAGGGGCGCTTTTGGCAGCCAACCAACGCCCGAAAACATTAAATGAATTTAAAGCCCCAAAAACCGTGACTATTTGACAAAAGGGTAAGAGAAGAAACCCGGGGAAAAAAAAAGGGGGTGAAGTTCGTTCAAGTCAAAACTTTCTAAAAACCCCTGTTACCCTTTTCCCGAAAATTCCCTTTTTCTAACCTCATCAACCCCCCTTCCCGAAAAGAACCCAAGGTGGTTTTGGGGTTTTCATCTGGTGCCACCAGGAGGAGACCTCGGCTGGAGAATGCCTTTTTCTTTTTTAAAAGTTTGGGAAAACCACCCCTTTTCCCCGAGAGGGCCGTCCCCACTTTTGACCCAAACAAACCCCAAGGGAAAAACAAAACCCGAAATAAATTTTCCCGGAAGGTTTAACCGTTTTAAAAAGGACCCCTAACTCTGGTAATAAGTTTTTTCTGCCCGAAACCTTGATCTCTAATTTTTTTAAAAAAATTTTGCTTTCAACTATGATTGACCAGGCGCTGCTGCTAGTTTTTTTTAGTATGTTGCTGGTTTTTCCCGGCCTTGGGTTTGGAACTAGTTTTCCCTTAAGGGGCCCCCCTTTTGGGTTTTAGGGGTAATTTAAACCTCCCTAATTTGGGGGGAAAAATCAAATTTCGGACTGCTAAGATCCTTTGAATTTTTGGGAGTTCGCATACGGAAAAACTTTCGTTTTTTTTTTCATTGGGGAAACTCGCTGCGGATATTATTCTTTTGGGTTTTTCCGGCCCCCCCTCCCAAAACCCGTGGGTTTTTCTGGGAGAACCACGAGGGTGATCAAAGGGGAAAAGCATGTGGTTTCCAAATTTAAGACTTTGGAAACCCTTGGGTTTGTGCATAATTAATGCCCGGGTATTTCAAAAATGTAAAACTGAAAGTTTTTGATAGAGAAATTTTTGGGTAAAATTGGTGCCCCCGCACCAGCCCGATGATTGTCCCTAGACCTTTCTTCGGGGAAAGCCCTTAAAATTGTCGCCCCCGGGGCAAGAATCAAAGCATTTTTCATATTTTAAGGGAAACCCAAAAAAATTTTTTTTTTACCGGGAAATAGGGGTTTTTTCGACTACCGATCACAGAGTTCCCGCTCCTCTAAGCTGCCCCCTTTTGCTATGAGGGGGGATTCCCATCTCATGTTTTCTCTGCCCTACAGTTTGTAAAACTGAGATAAAATTTTAGCCCCAAAAAAGACTGTGGGACAGTCTGGGCGAAGAAAAACATAAAAAACTTTTTAAAAAAAAACCCCAAAGGGAAAACAAACAAAACCCATTTGGAATCGCCGACCCCGACCCAAAAAAGTCCGTCTCCCCAGTCCCCTCGGCAAAACAAGCCCTATTATAAAGGGGAAAAAATTTACCAAGTACACTCTGCCAAACCTAGAGGGTCTGTTGAGGGGTCCGGGGGCCCCTCAAAAAGAGGGGGGTTTCTGTCATGATTGGGGTTCCTGGCACGGGCCCCCCGCTTTTTGGGTTCTGGTCCCCCGGCCCCCGGCCGAAACGACGTAAACCATGGGTTTTTTTTTGTAAAACTTTGTCTTTTTTTACACAATGTGAACGGGCCTTCTTTCTCTTAGGGAATTTAATTCCTGGCCAACGCCCTGGCCCCGGAATCCTTTCCCGCACTCCCTTTTAGTTAACCAGTGTTCCCCCCTTTTAATTTACCCTTGTTTTCCCCATCTTTTTTTGTTTCCCTTCCCCCAATCACCCTTTTTGTTCTGTGTTGCCACCCTTTTTTTAAAATGCCTTTACCATTTCCCCGGGGCCTCTAAAGAGTTCCTTTTGCTTGTAGCTAGCCCTTACTTTGCATTTGCCTTTTCTGTATTTGACCCTGCTGTTCTCCTGACTGTTCTCTCTCTCAGTGATTTGGTACTGCTGCTCCCATCTGGTATTGACCTTTGGCTTGTACTCTGTTTATCCTCTTTGTCTCACATGTCCGTACCTCTCTGACCGTACTGTTGCCGACTTGGACCACCCGACTACGTTTATTTGTTCTGTGTCTGTTTGTCCTGTCTGTGTTGCACCTATATCAGTGCAGCCAGGTTGGGGCCAGCCTATTAAGGAGTCGGGTTCCCCAAAAGGCAGGGACTGGGGTTGGGATCAGAGTCAGGGCCCACTTGTCTGTGTGTGCGTGTCCCTGACCGGTCCCTGACGGTATTAGAAAAACCCTAAAAAAATCTAAATCTATAGGTTTAACAGTGTCCATCATGCAGTGTAAATGACATATTGGGGCACATTCACTATGACAAGTGCATCAAAACTGCTGCACATTTATTATTTATCAT
Source organism: Phyllomedusa bahiana (assembly GCA_025379985.1). Classification (NCBI taxonomy): domain Eukaryota; kingdom Metazoa; phylum Chordata; class Amphibia; order Anura; family Hylidae; genus Phyllomedusa; species Phyllomedusa bahiana. The sequence goes on along the minus strand of JAODAL010011260.1, from coordinate 31,157 downwards.
AGACAGTTTTTTGTGCCGTGCCAATCTAATGGGGAATATTTTAAACTGTCTAGTATAAGTTTACACTGTTTAAATATTAAAAAGTATTTTTACATATACCTTATATTTTATACTCATAGTCATAATATTTTTAGTAATATCACATTGTTGCACTATTTTTTTTCTGCCTCTGGAGCTCTGTGTGTTTTTTCATGGGACAAGTTTTAGTTTTATTGGTACCATTGTGAGGTACATTCAACTTTTGATCACTTTTTATTCCATTTTTTATGGTAAGTTGGATGCTCAAGAAACTCTACTTGGGGCCCCACTAAAGTTAAGCATTGATTTTATGTGTGTGGTGATATTAAATGTAAAAAATAAGAAACACCTCTATAATACTACATTACTAAAGTAATGTCATTCACTATGCCTGCAGGACTGGACGTAATGACGTTATAGGCAACCGAAAGGGAAGGCATTGTTAGTCCACAATCCCGTCGCTGGGATGCCGATGCAGACATAGGGAGTACCCTCCCTCTGTCTTCCCCTTACATGCTGCGGTTGTGATTAACGATGGCATCTAAGGGGTTAATAGAGTAAGGGGTTTACCAGAGTAAAGCGATGCTGCAGGGCCCTAGCTATTTTTGAGCCCGCACAATTGCGTTGCCGTTAAAAAAAATAAATCACTTTGTGCAAACCCCTTCCTGACCATGACATATATGTATGTCAGATGTCATGAAGAGGTTTACCAAGTCCTGATCAGGCTCATTTTCTTTAGTACATGTGGGTTTGAACGCCAAAATGCTTTCTCGTGCTGTTATTCTTATTTTGTGGCCTTTTTTTTCTATGATATGTAAAGCTTTATTTTGATGTAATTGTTATTGTATTTGTTTTTTTATAAGATGAGGAAAAATGGTCTGCTTTTTAATGAATTTTTATTTATTTATTTATTTATTTATTTATTTATTTTAACATCACAAGTAGCCACTAAAATAAGTTTAGTAAATATGTTACTTTTCTGTTATGGACCTTTGTATACATGGGATATAAAATTTTTGATTTGGATTAATGTTTTTTTTTTCTATAATTATACATATCGTGCCCCAAATAAGTTGAGGAAAAGACCACTGGGTGGAATTTCTACATGATTTTTTTTTCAGATTTCCTCTGTAACTAGAGATGATATCTTAGCCCCAGTTTCAGGGGGTATACAACAACCAGAACGGACTGCAGAGTTGTTCTGGATCTGACATTTACCATGTCCCTGGGATTACGTGACTGCCGGTGACGGGAAGCAGGAAGCCAGGAGGCAGTGGGCGTCTAATCAAGTCTTTTCTTTGCTTTTTATGAAGAAACCCTTCTTCAATAATATAAACCTATAGGGTTCCGTTTCTCTCCCTCTATCAGATCCTACTCTAATATAAGGTAGTATAAACCACCTGACAGCTTTGCTTTATATCAGTACTTTATCCACAGGCTAGGTTTTTGTGGCAGGCATCAAGACTTATAAATGTGTAATTTCTTATCTCGGAACACACTGACCGTTTTTTAGGATGTTCCCTTCTTTGCAGTTTAGAAAATTTTGCTAGGAAATCCTTCAATTCTGAAATGTATCAGGGTATCCATTATAAGCATATGACTGGAGGCCTCGTTTAAGTCTCTTGCCGTTAAACTTGGGTGTAACTACAGCCATAGCAACCATGAAATTGAGGGGGGCCCCTCATGTATAAGAACCTCTTAATAAGGAATAAGTTTGTGGGTTTCAGCCATCCATCGCGACTATGCTGTTCTTGGATTTATGGCACTATTATCCATACCTTTAATATTTGCTACTTATGTTATGCTTCTGTTTCCAGTCATTAGGTGGTGGGGCCCTTCTCACCTCAAGGGCTCTAGATACACTTCTAGGGTGGTGATGGCATACACATGGAACCTCCCTACTACCAAACACTTAGTGGATGTCTAAGGGGTTAAACAGCTGGGTTTGTACTCCTGTGGTGATGAAGTACATGTTGTGTTTTATGTATGTGTGCATACATAATATTTTCAGTAAGGGGTTTATATCTGCAACTACAAAGAGTGAAAAAGTCTTAAGTATCCCATCCTCTTAGTTTGGCTTTTGTTTGTTGTCCATAGAAAGGTCCTTAGTAAGAGGATAGGCATTTACAGATGTTCTATCTTCTGTTCCCCTAGCTGGCTGCTTTATGGCTCTGCAGTGGAATAACACATGCACATTCTCACTACTATCACTGCACAGTGTGCACTCGCTTTGATGTGGGCACCTCTTGACTGTTTGTAACCAACAAATGACTTGGAATACCAGTGAGAATTTTAGCTGAAACATTTTTACTGTTGTGACTATACTGGGCACACACATGAAAGATCTGTGCGTGGGAAATGTGTTCAGTCAGTACCTGGCTGGCCACATGAGTGTTCGTATTAGAGTATGTTCACACTGTTGATTTTGACACTGTTTTTGGCTTGGTTTTCTACACATTTCCTCATCCAAAACAGACAGCATCAAAAAAGCCTTCAAAATGTTCCCAGTTCATTTTCCTTGATTCCTATGTAAAACAGTATTGTAGTTCACACACAACGAGGTTTTCCGCACTTATTTGGATACTGCTTTGGGTGCTGAAAAAGAAGTGTCATGCCAATTTTGTAAGCGTTTTCAATGCAGAAAATGCCCATAGGAATCAATGGAGAGCTTCAAAACCTCATCCAAAATCTTATTGTGGTTTTAAACACGTTTTTGTCCTAGCTATTAATCTGTATGGGTGTTTCAGAAAGAAAACAGTTTACGAAAACATTGTCTGAAAACCTGATCAAAACCTCATCAAATCCTCGTCTGAAAAGTGCTGCATTGAGGCACTTTTCAGTTGAGGTTTTAAAGAGGATTTTGAGAAAATTCAGCGTCCAAATCAAACGTGTGAACATAGTCTTAGAGTGAAACAGAGCTACGCAGCTCCTAAGTAAAGAAACAAAAACACTTGGAAGGGAAGTGAAAGGACAACTAATGTGCACTATCAATATTTCAATGTATATTTGTAAGTCTCATTGGATGGTGCGACAACCCCTTTAAATATGTATAGAAATAATAAACTCAGATCCTACAGTGCCAGACGTGTCCCCCTGCTTAAGCCAGTACATGTCCAGACTCATCTGAAGTTTGCTAGAGAGCATTTGGATGATCCAGAAGAGTATTGGGAGAATGTCATATGGTCAGATGAAACCAAAGTAGAACTGTTTGGTAGAAACACAACTTGTCGTGCTTGGAGGAGAGAGAATGCTGAGTTGCATCCAAAGAACACCATACCTACTGTGAAGCATGGGGGTGGCAACGTCATGCTTTGAGGCTGTTTCTCTGCAAAGGGACCAGGACGACTGATCCGTGTACATGAAAGAATAAATGGGGCCTTGTATTGTGAGATTTTGAGTGCAAACCTCCGCCCATCAGCAAGGACACTGAAGATGACACGTAGCTGCGTCTTTCAGCATGACAATGATCCCAAGCACACCCTCAGGGCAACCGTCAGGAGTGACTTCGTAAGAAGCATTTCAAGGTCTTGGAGTGGCCTAGCCAGTCTCCAGATCTCAACCCCATAGAAAACCTTTGGAGGGAGTGGAAAGTCCGTGTTCTCCAGAGACAGTCCCAAAACATCACTGCTCTAGAGGAGATTTGTATGGAGGAATGCGCCATCATACCAGCAACAGTGTGTGCCAAGCCTGTGAAGAGTTACAGAAAACGTTTGACCTCTGTCATTGCCAACAAAGGAAATATAACAAAGTATTGAGATGAACTTTTGTTATTGACCAAATACTTATTTTCCACCATAATTTGCAAATAAATTCTTTCCAGATCAGACAATGTAATTTTCTGGATTTCATTTCTCATTTTGTCTCTCATAGTTGAGGTCTACCTATGATGTCAATTACAGGCCTCTCATCTTTTAAGTGGGAGGACTTGCGCAATTGGTGGCTGACTGAATACTTTTTTTCCTCAATGTATATGGTGGCAGCATCCTACTCTTCCAGATCCTGCTTTCAAGAGCTCTATCCTCAACACTGTCTCCCACTGTGACCAACCAGTAGGCAGGCACAACTGTCACTTCAAGGTCAAGGTCCCCTTTCAGCACTGTTAGGAGGGTAGACTTTGTCACCTCTACACTTTACTCTCAATGACCCCACAGCATCACCCCTTCTACAATCTAGGCTTCAATTCAGGTCTAATTAAGATCTTCCTGCAGGGCAACCATTTCTAGGTACAGCTATCTAAATAATGGTCCGCCTAGACAAGGGTTCATCAGCCCCCAAAATAAGACCTTCTCAAGCCTCCACCAAGCTTAACCACACCACCTCTCACCCAAACAGGTTCCACACACAGGTTGACTATCTCAGCCGCCCCATAGGACTCCTCAAAGCTATACCTGTTGATTCTCTCTGCCTTTGTCTCTTTAGTGGCAGCTCAACAGAACACTGCAAACCACCTTCCTCTATGACCAGGCATTCCTATTGCAGTCACTTTATTAGCTCACCTTCTGTTCCACAACATTACACTTGGCCTCCTTCCCCACTAGAGACCCTCTCTTCACTTAGAAGGCAATCCTCTTTTGCAACTGTACAGAGGCCCGCAACTCTTTTCCTGGACTCCAGCACACTGCCAATCTCCCAAAGAACAAGTTGTGCTCTTGGTTCTAGTTCAGCATCATCAACACCTTAGCTTCTCTTGTTGTGTTCTGTTATACAGGCTTAAGGTCTGCTTTACCTCTACACAAACAAATAGAGCTTTCTATTGGCACCTCTTGTAGTATGGCCACATTGTTCCTAAGTGGAGCCCAACCCTCAGTCTTTTAAAACCTCCTAAGGCTCCTTGTATTCAGTGTGGTGGTACACTACTTCAGCATCACCATACTTGTCCTCCTTCCAGAGCTTATGCCAGAATCTGCAACTCCACTTTGGGCAGACAGCACGCAAGACACATCAGGCAACTACTGTATTTACAAAAGAACAGTTCCTGGAGGGGTTAATATATGCTTCTTGTGATGGGCCAGGTAGTCAACCACCTGCGGCACCAGATGCACTGAAAGCGGGAAGGGGAACCCTGTTACACTGCTGGTTTATTCAAACTTGCAATAGGTTTACTAGAGCTAAGAACTTGTGACTGTCACCAATGGTCCTTTAGCTCTCAGAATACCACACCACAGAGGAGGAGAAACAGCCAGGAGTTTAGTGAGGGGATCTACAGCACCACTTTATATGTGAGGAGGGGGCTACAGAAGTTGTTAATATGTGAGGGGGGGGGGGCTACAGCAGGGGTCTATATGTAATGAAGTGACTGCAGCAGTGGTCTATATGTAAAGAGAGGGTCACAGCAGCCGTCTACATGCGACACAGGAGGAGGGCTACAACAGTGGTCTATATGTAACAGAGGAGGGGGCCAGAGCACTAGTCTTTATTTTTAAATGTTACAGGCATAAACTTAGATGTATTTTTATTGATATTTTATGTGATAGAACAATACTAAGGGCCACATGTATGAAAGCTGTCTAGGTCTAAAACACACTTTGTTACCCATAGCAACCAATCAGAGCTCCCCTTTCATCTCATATAGTGCTCTGGTAAAATGAAAGGGGAGCACTGATTGGTTGCTATGGACAACAAAGTGAGTTTTAGACCTAGACAGTTTTCATATATGTGGCCCTAAGTAGTAAGTATTTGTGAAAATGATACATACTTTTCCAAATGTATAAAAATAAAAAAACTGAAAAAGGGTGGTATGCATATGTCTTCTGCCCCCTGAATCAATACTTTGTAGGTCCACCTTTAGCTGCATTGACAGCTGTAAGTCTGTCTGTCTCTACCTTATACAGTGGAAAACATAAGTTTACATAAACTATATAAAAAGACACATATGCATGTTTTTCTCACTATCTGACATGAAATCAGAATAAACATTACCCGTTTTAGGTCAATTATAATGACCAAAATTAATTATATTTGCCAAATGTCAGAGAATTTTTTAAGCCAAATTTTTTTGTAAAGTCAAAAGTGTTAATACATTTAATTAGTATTTGGTAGCATTGCCCTTAAAGTGTATGACCTGGGTCAAACATCTTGGATATCCTTCCACAAGCTTCTCACAATAGTTGATAGGAATTTTGGCCAATTCCTCCTGATAGAACTGCTGCCACCCCAGTGTTTCACAGTTGGGATGGTGTTTTTAGACTTTTAAGCTTCTCCCTTTTCCTCCAAATTTAACAGTGGTAATTATTGCCAAACAGTTCAATTTTAGTTTCGTCAGACCCAGGACATGTCTCCAAAAATGTAGGTTTTTGTTCCTGTGTGCATTTGCAAACATGAATTTGGCTTGTACATGTTTCTGTAAGATTAATGGCTTCTTCCTGGCAGAGAGGTCTTTCAGCCCATGTTAATACAGTACTCCTTTCACTATGGATAACACACAATCCTACCAGCTTCCACCAGCATCTTCACAAGGTCTTTTGCTTTTGTTCTTGGTTTGATATGCACATGTTGAACCAAAGCACGTTCATCTCTGAGACACATAACCCGTATCCTTCCTGAGCAGATGGCTGGACATTCCCATCTTGTTTGTACTTGCGTTTAATTATTTGTACAGATAAAGGTATCTGGAAATTGCACCCAAGGATAATCCAGACTTGTGCAAGTCAACAATTCTCTTTCTGATATCTTGGCTGATTTCTTTAGACTCTCTCATGATGTTATACACAGAAGCAATGAGTTTCTGGTGTGCAATAAAATACATTCACCGCTGTGTCTCTAATTAACTGAGATGTTGCCAATAAACCAGAAGCTTCAAAAGACATGATATCATCATATGGGCTGTCCCAAAATTTTTAAAGGCATAGTAGTGTAGTGTAGGTAAACTTTTGAATTTGCAGAAAGTACTAAAAATGCCTTAAAATTTCTCTCTCTCATTATTCTGACATTTGGCAAATATGAATAGTTTTGGTAATCCTAATTGACCTAAAACAGGTAAGGTTTATTCTAATGTCATGTCAGATAATGAGAAAAACATGCATATGTGTCTTTTTATATAGTGTATGTAAACTTCTGGTTTCAACTGTATGTACATCTAGAGGCTGGAACTTTTGCCCATTATTCTGTGCAGGATAGCTATAGCTCAATCAGATTGACTGGCAAACCTTTGTGAACAGCAATTTTCAAGTTATGCCATAGATTCTTAATAGGATTTGGGTCTGGACTGTGACATTTGTAACACATGAATATTATTTAATGCAAACCATTTCACTGTAGATTTGGCTGTATGTCTATTGTCATTGTTCTGATGAAAGGTGAACCTAGGCTCCAGCCTCAAGTCTTTTACAGCTTCTAACAGGTTTTCCTTCAGGATTACCTATATTTAGATTCATCCATTTTCTCCTCATCTAAACCTCCCCCAGCATGATGCTGCCACCATCATGCTTCATGGTGGGGATGGTGTTTTCAGGGGGATGTGCAGTGTTTCCTCCACACATAGGATTTGGCAGTTAGGTCTCATCTGGCTAGAGCACCTTCTTCCAGATGCTTGTTGTGTCCCATACATACATTTTTGCAAACTGGATTTCTTACAGCTTGCTTCCAAAAAGGATTTTCTTCTTGCTACTCTTCTATAAAGGCCAGATTTGTGTAGCATGAAACTAATAGTTATCCTGCGGACAGACTCTCCCACTTGAGCTGTGTATCTTCTCCAGAATAATTCTGGGTCTCTTGGCTGCTTCTCTAATTAGTGCTCTCCTTGTCTTGGCTGTCAGTTTAGGTGGGAGACCATGTCTTTGTGAATTGAACAGTGCTCTGTGAGATGTTCAGGACTTGAGCTATTTTTTTTTTTTAAACCTAACCCTGCAAAACACTTTGCCACAACTTTATGATGCAGTTTGTTCACTTATGTTCTCTAACAAATCTTTAAGGCCTTCACAAAACAGCTGTAGTAATATTGAGAATAAATTACATACAGATGTACTCTATATACTTATTAGGATTTTATTTAGGGATATCAGAGTATAGGGGGCTGAACACATACGAACGCTACAGTTTTCAGTTTTTTAATTTGCAAAAGTTTGGAAAAGCATTTATTTTCTTTATACTCCACAAATACTTGCTACTTTGTGTTGCTCTGTCACAAATTAACAGTAAAACAAATTTAAGTTTTTAGTTGTAATGTTTAAAAATTAGGAAAAGTTCAAGGGGTATGAATATTTTTTTAACCTACTGTATGTGAGGCAGGAGTGAAAGCAGCGGTCCCTATATGACATGTACATGGGGCCCCGTTCAGACACTGTTATTGTCTAGGGCACAATATAAGGAATTATCTGTTTGGCCTTCTTTTTTTGAGGAGACTATCTGGCACTGTCATTTTTTTCTGAAGTACAGCGGAGACAGTTATGAGGCAGCAACAGGGACAAAACAGAGGGGAGCAGTAGGATGTGGAGGTTTTGTGAAAATGAGGGATAGGTGGTGAAGACGCTTCAAAAAAAAAAGGTGTCATGGCAATCTAGAACTGAGAGAGAAGAAAAGAAGAAATGTTATGCCTCAAGTCAGAGAATAAAAAATTGTCTATAATTGTTTTTTTTTATAACATTTAATTCATTGTGTTGATGTAATAAACAGTATTTGGGGGAGAAAGGAGCCCAATAATG